>WBZZ01006088.1:147500-157500 GCA_019918135.1 Paulinella micropora
GGTTCACCTTGTAGTCCTTCAGGATGGCCACAACGCTGCCCGGCGTCTTTTTGCCATCAGAAGCGGCCGCCAACAATGGAACATACAACAAACAATCTTCGTACTCAGGTACATGCTCAGGTATAGCCGTGGTGGTCAAGCACTTGAAGTCAGCGGAGATCAAACCACTTGTTCCATAAACAGCTTCAAGCTTATGCAGAGGTTGTTTGTAAGGACGCAACCACACGCCGGCAGCCTTGGCGCTGGGAAATTCTCCTTCGTCCGGCTCTAGCATATCTCCCGGGTCCAAACCTGCCAGTATACCCTCCAGCAACCAAAAAGCATCGTTCCCTAAAATCCTTGCAGAGTTTTCAGGACATTGGGGCAAACCATACCCTACTATGATCACGGAATCGCCGATGGAGAGGGCTACATTCAATGGTTCCGGGGCCTCGGGTCTTGGACGTGACTTGAACAGACATTACCATCTGGGAGCAGACGTAGGGTGTGGGACACTCTTTCCACATGCGATACTCAATTTCCAGAGGTGAGCTGGACATCGACTTTAGCTGTTGAATCTGTTCAATCAGGTACTGAAGGACGTGTCGGGTAGGCATCTTAGCCAAGCCTACGCTTTGCTGCTGAGGCATAAGAGCCATTTTGTCAAGAAGAAGATGCGCCGGCCCATACTCTACTTCGCCGAAGAGACACTTGTCGCCCAAAAAAAGTTGAAACAATTGTGCATGCATCCCCCCCTGTTGGTAATATTGCCCAAGAGCAATGTCCTGGTGATACAACGCACACTGAACAGCCGCAACCTTCCCATGGGCAAGACTGCTCACCTTGGTCAATCTCCAAACGAACGTTGCCTGATTATCACACCGGCGTGGTCCACTTTGCCTTGGGTCCATGTCACCTTCTACAACCATGTCGACGATATGTGCCATGTGCTTCTCGGGCTCCAGTGTGCGTCTCAACAAGGTCATCAGAACCTAGTCAGCAAACAGCAAGTCGCAGAATAATTAACATGTGTCGAAGCGTAGCCCAGACACTTCTGTAGCGAAGGTGGAACAACCAAAGTCTGACAAGGGGAAAGGGGGGAAAGGGGGCAAACGGAAAGCTAAAGGAAAGGAAAAGAAAAAGGAAAAGAAAGAGAAGGAGAAAGGGAACAAGAAGAAGGGCCAAGGTGTGGAGCAGGGGGAGCAAGACGATTCGGAACTCACTCTCGAGCATGAAGATCAGGATGAAGAGGCAGACACTTATGTAGAGAAGGATGCGGGGTCAGACCTTGTCAGTGACGTGGAACAACCGAAGACAAGGAGCAAGAAGAAGGGCCAAGGTGAGGAGCAGAAGACAGGATTCGGACGTCACTCTCTAGGATAAAGAGCAGGATGAAGAGGCAGAAATTTCTGCAGCAGGGGATGCGGGGTCAGACCTTGTTAGTGACGTGGACCAACAGCAGAACCAGCAGGTCACCACCACCAGCAGCACCAAAATTTTGCGTTCCTCCACATCCGCAACGCAAAAGCCACCAGAAAAAACACCATCACCACCACGACCAACAGCAGAAGCAGCAGTTGCGAAAGCAAAAACGGAAACCTCAGCACAAGAAGAGCCAACAGCAAAAACACCATCACCACCACGATCAACAGCAGAAGCAGCAGTTGCGAAAGCAGAAACGGAAACCTCAGCACCAACAGCAGAAACGGAACCCCCAGAAAAATTTGAAGATGCAGAAATCCTCAGAAAGAGGAAGAGGATAGCTGAGCTTGCGGAGCTTGTGGCGGCACAAAAGCGTAAAAGGCAGGAGATGAAAAAACTCGTCGATCAAGAAGAACACTTGCTCAAACAACTACAAGAATTTTCAGAAAAGGAAGAGGAGCTGGAAACATCGACATCAACAAGAGCATCACCAGCAGCAGCAACAGAATCTGAAGCACCACCAGTAGTACCACGATCTGCAGCAACACCCACAGCAACACCCACAGCAACCCCAACAGCAACAGCAACACCAGCAGCAACACCAACAGCAACACCAGCAGCAACACCAACAGCAACAGCAACACCAGCAGCAACACCAGCAGCAACACCAGCAACAAAAGCACCACCGTCGAACAGTGCTGCTGAGCATACTGACACCTTCACCAGCATGAACAGCAAGAACAGTTCTGCAGCTGCAGACGGCGCCAGTATCAACGTCGAAAGCGACAGCACAACAGGAGTTCAGCGCCCGCAGTGTGGAGGCACTGCAGTGGACCACAGTAGCAGCAGCAGTTCAGTGCCCGCAGGTAGAAGCACTGCAGTGGACCACAGTAGCACCAGCAGTTCAGCGCCCGCAGGCGGTGCACAAGCAGGCACTTCATCAACAGCCGCTCCAAGCAGCGCCGATATTATAGGGATTGCTAAAGCCATCGCAGAGCAGCTGCAATTGAGGTCGGCGTTCACAGGCGATCCACAAGCAGTCACTTCAACAGCAGTCGCGTCAAGCAGAGCTCAGGTCGAAAGTGACAGCAGCCATTCAGCGCACGCGCGTGCAGGAGATGCATAAACAGTCAATTCAACAACAGTCGAGTCCAGCAGCGTCGAGTCCTCCGCAGCAACATCGGATTACAAAGCATTATTGCTAAGGCCATCGCAGAGCAGCTGCAAAGCAAGCAGCATTTGAACATGATTATGCACTCCCCGCCCTCCCCGCCGGAGAAACCACGTCGGACGTTTTCGAGCTTTCGTTTGAGAAGAAGAAGCGTAAGCGCGGATAGCATGGATGTTGAGAGGGAAGCGTTTCGTGCAAAGGAACATTCAGCAAGGCCGGACCGTTGCAAATCTCGTGAGTATCTAAAGGAAAAGCAGAAAATGAACACATCACCGCATCAGCAGCCTGTTTCACAATCAACTTTGCAAGATTCAAGCTCATTTCACCAGCCAAATGATGATTCAAGCTCATATCATCCTTACCATGCATATGGTCAAGACTATCAAAATCACCCTCAGATGCAGATGAAGAGCACATTTAACTGGAACCAGCACCAGCAGCAGCAATCGAACCAGCAGCAGCAGCAGCAAGTTATGACTTACCCGGGTTACAACCAGCAGCAGCAAGTTATGACTTACCCGGGTTACATGCAACAAAGCCCTAGGCCTCCGATGCCGATTATCATCCCGCCGCCAGGTCAGAACAATGAGCTATCTCTGGTTTTGTACCAACAGCCGCAGGAGGAGGGCTATTATAACTACCTGGGTGATGCTTGGGGTCAATCTCGAAAGAGCTCACGTCGTGAGGGTGGGGTCGAAATCATGGAGTGCGATAAATCTCCAGCTAAACCATTAAGCTGATAATGCCGTTCGTTTTGTAAAAAGACCACCAGCACCAGCAGCACCACCAGCAGCACCACCAGCAGCACCACCAGCAGCACCACCAGCAGCACCACCAGTAGCTTCAGTAAAACGACGTGGTAGATTCATTAAAACGACGTGGTAGATGGTTTGGTTTTTGGTAGATTCGAATTATCATTACAACGACGTGCAATCCACTTTGTGCCTTCGTTTGCGCCAACGAGCAGGCCTTCGTTTTGCTGATATTAATGCATTTTACGAAGGCAAACAGTTGTAGTAGGGAATATATTTTTTTATTTTAACGTTTCAATTATTAAAGTTGTTTGTCCTACCATGCACGGTGTAAAGTTTCCTTATGATTCATGAAATTTTGTTCTTCCTTCGAATACTAGTAGTAGTTTAAAAAGTTTGAAGTTGCAATTACATCATTTCATGAGTGTGAAAAGTTAAGTTCGCTCAAGTTTTCATACGGTTATAAAATCGTTTTTAATGAATACTTACCCATCAAAAGGCCTGGTCATGACGAAAAGGAAGTAGTAATAAAGGAACGAAGGCATCCAGAACCCTGACTCCGCCGGGATAAATAGCTATATATAGTGAAAGGCAAGCAAGGCACGACAGATTAGCCTGGCATCACCAGTCACAACTCAAGCAACACCAACAGCACCATTAATCAGCATCCCACCAGCACCGACAGTTCATCATTAACCACCATCATCATCAACACTACAGTGAGTTTGCTGGTGGTATGGACGGCGGGCAGGTGCGAACAGGCTGGCCACTGGAGGTTTGGTGGCTCCTGGTGTGGTGTGGTGGTATGTGGCCTAGATTGAAATTTGAATCTGTGTGACCGTTACAGTTGCCGCAGTGGTATGTTGCTGTTTGCAGCTGATGGACAGCATCAGTGCAATGTTTTTGACATGCTAAAAGCTATGGAATATGTGTAATCGGCTTGCGACACACGAGGTTGCTGGTGTTTCTTACCCCGCAAGCCAAAGGTAAAGTGCAGGGAACACCCCTGGTGCTGGTGAGAGTGCAACTGTTTTAGGTCGAGGTGCGCGTTTTACGTAGCTGTTGCAGAGGTGCAGTGTTCGATAGATTTCGTGCATTGGTATGCAGTGCAATGCGTTTGCTGGTGGTATGGACTGCGGGCAGGTGCGGGCAGGTTGGTGGAGGTCTGGTGGTTCCTGGTGTGGTGTGGTGGTATGGGGCCTAGATTGAAATCTGAATCTGTGTGACCGTTACAGTTGCTGCACTGGTGTGCTGCTGTTTGCAGCTGATAGACAGCATCAATGCAATGTTTTTGACATGCTAAAAGCTGTGGGATATGTGTAATCGGACGCGCAGTCAGGCGGTTTCGTCACCACTGAAAATCCATGATGGTGCCACCACTGTTCAAACTTTGAATCTGCGTGACCGTTACACAAGGTCCCACCAACTGTTTGTGTTTGTGTAGGGTAGAGGACATCAGAAAGATGATTTATCAATGCTGTATCGATGCTGTAGCGCATGTTTTTGATGCTAACAAGGTCGCAATCAGCCGACCCAGGCATAAAAACCAGGACCTGAATTCCTGACAGTCTTGTGCTGGTTTGACAAGGGAATTCGAGGTATAACAACAAGATTGCTGGCGCAATCGATGCCCACACATGTGAATAATCGAACTATGATGTCATTTTTGATTTTCCCTGGTGACGACTTCTGGTGATTAGGTCGGCCATTTTCCAGGTCCAGCCGGCCATTTCTCAGCGGACGCAGGTTTAGGAATTCTGATAAAAGATAATAGCAACAGCTATGGTAGCAGCACAGTAGTAGTAGTAGTAGTAGTAGTAGTAGTAGTAGTAGTAGATAGCCATTGCTATGGTAGCAGCATAGTAGTAGTAGTAGTAGTAGTAGTAGTAGTAGTAGTAGTAGTAGTAGTAGCAGTAGTAGCAGCAGTAGTAGTAGTAGTAGTAGCAATAGCAAGAACACGTGGAAAATCTTCCCCACCGCCACCACCTCCGTAAATCGGCTGCTTGTCTGACATCAAGCTCCAGGTCGCTGTCGATGCTGATATTGCTTTTTTCGACATTCAAGCAAACGTTTGCGTTAAATCAGTGTTCTGACTCCCAAAGTCCTCAATTTCAGGCAAAGCTCGAAGGACAAAATCGTTTGAGCCAGGTAGGAGTTAGGTCTTCTTTGGCAAACGCAAAGCTTTTGGTTCGAGAAAATGAAATATGTCCATTCATGCAAATACTTGCGTTAGCCTCTCTTCTCTGCTTCTTCTTCTTCTCCTCCTCCTCCTCCTCCTTTTTCTCTGTTGTTGTTTTTTTTTTTTTTTTGTTGTTCTTCTTCTACTACTACTATCACTACTACTACTATTACTACTACTGCTACTACTACGCCTACATCCTTCTGCCCTCCTATCCTCCTGCCTCCTATCCTCCTATCTTTCTCCTGTCCTGCTCCATCTTCACATTTCTATTTGATTCATGGAAGACACTCAAACAAGATAAATATGTGGTCATCAAACACGAATCCATAGCATGGAGATATGCATTTGATGAGAAGCATCTTACAGGCACTTCTTCCCTCTGCTTTGCTTTGCTAGCCCGGCTTAAGAGGCGATACGGCATTGACAATTAGCGTCCAGAAGAAGGAGGAGGAGGAGGAGGAGAAGAAGAAGAAGAAGAAGAAGAAGAAGAAGAAGAAGAAGAAGAAGAAGAAGAAGAAGAAGAAGAAGAAGAAGAAGAAGAGGAACAACAACAAAGGAGGAGGAGGAGGAGGAGAAGAAGAAGAAGAAGAAGAAGAAGAAGAAGAAGAAGAAGGAGAAGAAGGAGAAGAAGAAGAAGAAGAAGAAGAAGAAGAAGAAGAAGAAGAAGAAGAAGAAGAAGAAGAAGAAGAAGAAGAAGAGGAAAAGAGGAACAACAACAAAGGAGGAGAAGGAGGAGGAGGAGGAGGAGGAGGAGGAGAAGAAGAAGAAGAAGAAGAAGAAGAAGAAGAAGAAGAAGAAGAAGAAGAAGAAGAAGAAGAAGAAGAAGAAGAAGAAGAAGAAGAAGAAGAAGAAGAAGAAGAAGAAGAAGAAGAAGAAGAAGAAGGAGGAGGAGGAGGAGGAGCAGGAGGAGGAGAAAGGAGGAGAAGAGAGGAGAAGGAGGAAGAGAAGAAGAAAGGAGGAGGAGGAGTAGGAGGAGGAGGAGAGTAAGGAGGAGGAGAGTAAGGAGGAGAGGAACACGAGAGAAAGTGAATTCGGTTCAATCCATTTCTGGTGTTATTTCGAACGTTTTGTCGTAAACATTCTCAATTCAGGTGGTTGCTAAATCTAGGAGATATGCAAGCTCTGCAACAAGCGCATTCGTTTTACCTCGAGTCCTGTCAGTAGTACTGATGTCTACTAACCATCAAAGTTTTTGTGTTTTCAAGCCTTTCAAATTTTGTTCCAAACGGACTCTTTTATTGTCCGATCGCAGAAATTTACATTTGATTATGTCAAGACAAAGCGTCATTTCACAAATTGCCACAGTTGTCGCCAAATTTTTCGGCACGATCGCGAGTTGAAACTCTAGAAACTAGTAAAATACGAGAATATGACAGAAAGGGGATCGCCCGTCTATAGCTACTAGAGCTAGTATAGAAATAGCATTAGAATGAAGAGTCAAGGGGATCGCCCGTCCCACATTGTTTTTATTTTTACCACTACAGACTGGGGAAAGTTTCAAAAAGATATGTTTAATTTTTTTCTTTTTCTTTTTCAATAGAAAAACAGGACGGCCCGATTTTTCCCAAGTGGAATTCATAGCAAAAAAAAGGTTGCGTTTCCGCAACAAAGACTTGGACCTGCCAACGTACGGCTTCATTTACCCCCCGGAGTGGTAAATATTTTTTTGTAAGTAATTAAACATGCTCGTGTTCACACGACGGAAATATTACATATTTTGCTACTTGCAACTCGTGCTGGAAGAAAAACCTGACAACAAACAACGACTGGGAAGAAGAAATTAAATGAAGGGACGAAAAGAATGACACGATTGTTTGCGCAGGATCCCGTGGGCCAAGATGGAAGAAGGGTGGCTTTGAAACCTGTCAAGTTATAAAAGCCAACCGGTGAGGTGCCGCGCCAGTTCAACACGAACCGTTCCAATGTGACAAACTCAAAAATCCGAAGCATGAATTTCAATGAAACAAAAATATGTCATATTTTGAAGTTTAATGATTACAAAACTCGTAGTGATTACCGGTTGGCAACAATGAACAAAGCTAAAGAATACCCGAAAACCCTAAATCCGAACCGAAGACCGGAACAACCATCATGAAGCTGTCAATGTAAACTAAAAAACAACGTGCACTACATTGTGTTCTGCTGGGAGGAAGAAGAAGCCCCCGACTGAATGTCCTCAGAGAACCGAAGCTGGCCCTGTTATCACTGGAGGGACTGACCCCAATTACAAGCCTTTACTACCACCATAGCGACCAGGATAGGAAAATCCGTCGTCGCGGGATGATCCCGTACCCTGCATGGGCCGCGCGCATGTCCGGCGAATTCTATCTGGGTGTCAAGAAACCTCTCCTAGCAACAGCGCTATCAGCAATGGAGACATTATCCATCCAGAACATCCAAGCTATCATTTCTGTATGCAATAAGCTAGCCAAACTGCAGTTGATGGTAACCAGCCTGGACCCCGCGCATTTACTGTTCGACGAGACAGGAAGACTATACCTAGCTGCATTCCAGTGCCGGGCGACTCCAGGCTTGTAAGGGACATACAAGCCGTGCTGAATAGTATGCGTCGTCGTCCCGGGCTGAGACAATGATTGTGACGAAGAAGGAAATTGCACGGATAGTCGAAGACAGCCGACTGAAGATTGGGAAGGAGACATACCACGTCAGGCTGCTTGACAGACAGATCCAGGACATCGTATACATGTCCAACCTTATGTTGTTCTACTCACACCTCCAGCGGCGTGATGATGCACCTAGAAAGATCTGGAGCCTGCTATCATCCGATATGCTTTTTAAGGGCTGGTTTCTAAAATGCTGGTTCCTGGCCATGTTGGACACGCGTCTGCAACTACTTTGCAATATGAGCTTCCCGATTCCGAGCTTGTCATCTCTGCGCACGACAGGAACGATGACTTTGCCCGCGTCCACGGCACAGCGGATCTCTTCCTGGCATGTTGCTTGTGAAAAGTAGCTGTTCTGTACGTTGTCGGTCACAACCGCGATGAAGACGTTCGAAGTCCGTATTGTCTTAAGTTTTTCTGTATCATGGACGTTTCGTTTGTTGTCCTCCTCCCCGTCCTGCCAGCAAGGTCTGCCCACCTTGCAAAGCGAATCATGCAGCTCACTGGCGATCAGTTTGGCTTCTTCATCTCTGTGTGAATGGCTGATAAAGAAACTCCAACCAGCTTTTGCGTGCTGGCCGCGCACATCATCGTGCCTGCTCAAGCCCCAAAGCACACTCAAGCCCTCGCGCCCGGTCGCCCATGCCTGCTCGTCCAGCACCTTGCAGATCTCATCGCTAGCCTGGGACGTGTCTCTGACAGGGCTTCGTCCTTTCAGAACACAGTTCTGGCAGAGCAAGTGTGCGACACAGGCCGATTCTTCTGCGCGGCCCCAGCGAGGAAGGCGAAGCACTGTGAGCACCTCTTGAACGAAGCTGGACACGTAGTGAAACAAGAAGCCCTTCGAACCCGCCACACACCTGTGAACTAACAAGCATGGAACTAATTGCAATGATGACTTCAAAATATGCAAATTAACGGTTTCCATCTTTGCTCAGGTGCTGATAAATTATTGCCGCGTCATATTACATGGATGCACAAGTACATCAAGCATCGCCAAATTATCTGCACTTTACTAAAGCTTGCAAATGCATGTTGTAACTCATATAGACGGACAGGAAAAGTTCGCGTCCTTGCTCGTCTAGCACCAAACGCACCGCTCCCTTGTCGCCTGTGCGCGGCTGGTCCACCTCTCTGAAACAAAACTCGTGCGTGCCGAAGTAGATTGCCAAGCGCTGAGCACACAAGTTGCACAGCAAGCACAAGATTTTCGAAGATTTTAATATCAATAGGGCATAGAAAAGAAAACACATTGTCAGGAGATATCCACTAGTTTCTTCGCACCATACCTCAGGACCCAGTTTCTTACTTAGAAGTCGGGGGGCCAACACAGCCATGAAGCCTGGTGGGAATAGTAGTTCTGTAGTTTTTCGCTGGGAGAACTTGACCCCCGCCGCCAAGCACCGTTCGCCGAAACCGAAACCCAGGTCCCGAGGCGCGAAGATGACGCCGGAGTATCGCTCACCCACGCTGCTAGGAATCATGAGTTGCTCTGCGCTACTGATGTCTGTGGATGGCTGGCGGAGCAGTGGGAGGGGCTGTCTGGCTGCAGCCTGAGAGTCTTCTGTAGGTTCTGGTGCTGGTGCCGCAGCCGACAGCGACTCATGTTTGTGGCTGAAAGGTGCTATCACATCTAGCATTTGCAGGAATCGCAGCACCTACATGTTAGCGGAGATGCAAACGAAAGGTAAAACGGCAGTTCTAGAGGGCCATAGGTCCCTTTCTATGATGTATAAAATTCCGTGCAATGAAAGCAATGATTCATGACATGATCACGTTCAACTCTATGTATATGCAAATTCTCAAGTTGGTGCATGCTAAGGTCTCGCGGTTGCAACCTGAGCAACGTCTTCTTCCCTGGCAAGCTTTG
>WBZZ01006088.1:162500-171352 GCA_019918135.1 Paulinella micropora
AGACTGGAAAGACTGTGCTGCCATGGAACACAAGAGCACTGGCTAGGTTGCTCGATCCTGGTCAGGACATTGATTCAATAAAGAGAGTGGAAAAGGAGTTTAAGTTCAGGAATCCAAAAGGACAGATCAATGTCATGGATGTGTCTCTGAAACTTATGGAGGCCAAGTTAGTGGACCTGGGTAAACTCCAACACACCCAGTTTGGCAGGGACCTTCACCCGGCCCTGAGGGAAATAGAAGGCGAAGCTGGAGGGGTGACGAGGATGAAGAAGCTGCATGCGGCCTTGGTGAAGGATGACGCATGGAAGAGGTGGGTCTTCACGAAGGATCATACGATCTTGGAGGGGACGGCCGCACCACCCCCCACCAATAAAGCGGGAGAGAATGAGTTGGCGGAGAAGGCCTTGTTCCTTCGGAAGGCAGCTGAGATCCTGTCTTTTTTTCATCATGCCCAAGAGCTGTATATCAAAGAGCTAGCGGCTGAGAAAGAAAAGAAGGAGATGGAGGCAAAGATTGCATTAGCCAAGGCGGCGGGAACAAAGGGACCGAAATATTCCTCTGGATCTTATATGGCTCCCTCGGGCCGCTCCGCCCCGTCAGCCCACACAGCCCCTTCGGCCCCTGCGACTAGCTCAGCGCCTACCACTGTTATTGTCAACAGTAATGACAAAAAGGACAGACAGGCTATCATACAGGCCTTCCAAAAATATACAAAGTCCGATGCCACTGCTCTGACGCTGTATGCAGAGACAGCGAGTCAGAAGGACACGGATGCGAACCTTCGAGACAAGCTCAGAAGAATTGATGCTTGTATGAAGCAGCATCCAACGGACGAAACACAGGAGTATGAGGCGTTGTACACCTTGTTGGACCCATCAATCATCACACAAGGGTTTGATGTTGGGGAGTACAAGGCGATGAGAGCGGTAGAGGTGGCGGCTAGGAGAGCAGCCTCAGACCTGCAATGCACGGTGCCAGTTGCCGTCCTCTTGCAATACTTTAAAACTCATGGGTATCAGCACCTGTGCACTGGTACTTTGATTGGGTTTGAGATTTTTCAAGAGGTGAACGAAGGGCTGGGCATTGGCACGAGGTTGGCAGCGATCCTCACTGAGGTCAGCGCCAAGTACGGGCTCTTTTATAGCCGGAAGTCTATCATTTTGTACTTCCTGAGTGCTTTGTGTACACGACACCCGAGCAAGCTCGCAAGGATCATACAGTCCTGTCCGACCTTCACGGCGGTGAAGACGGCGGATTTTTTAGAAACGAATATATACGAGAGGACTGTAGCGGCTACTCCGCCGGGCGACCTGTTCAAGGAGGTGCTCGACGCGTGTTCCGAATTGGACACGGCCACCGAGTCATTCTCCAGTGCCGCGACACAGGGGGTTGGAGGTGCTCAAGCAGCACATACAACTCGAACGGCAGGTCTCAAGAGGGGGAGAGATGATGAGCCGACGCCGTGCTACCGCTATTTTTCATACATGGCGTGTAAGCATGAGGCACAGAAAGGAGTAGGCAATTGCCTCTTCAGCCACGACTCTCTTGATGATAGGCAGCGAAATCTTTTCCTTAGAGAGCTCGAAGGCATGAAAAAGACCATGTACGCCATGTACAAGGAGTTGGAGGAGGGGAGGTGGAATGCAAATATGGTCTCGGATGCGGAGTTCCGGGAGGCCATCATTTACTTCCTTGACAGAATGAAGAGAAGGGAGAAGAGAGAGACATCGGGCCGATCAAAGGCGCCGACTAGAGGAGGAGGAGAGACGAGAGGATCGTCACGAGGGTCCCGAGGGACACCAAGAGGGGCGGCACCACGAGGACGAGGCTTTCGTGGAAGGGGAGGACGGACCCCAGCGCGCCCTCCCAGAGGACACGGATACTGGAATTATAGCACCAGTTCCAGCTCCAACTACCCCCAGCAAGCTTATACCGCTACGGAGGGGGGACGTCAAGACGAAGACACCGGCTCAGGTGAGCGTGTTGTCGTCGTAGACTGACGGGAGGAGAAGAGAGAGGAAAAGAAGAGAGAGAAGGAGATAAAAACTGTTCTTTTTAATCCGACAGTCACAGTTATGCCTACTGTTGATGAACAGGATACGAACGGTTCCGTTCCTCCCAGACGTGAAGGTGAAGGCACACAGCCTCACAAGCCTCAAGGTAAGCACTTGCTAGTTCATCCTTCGAGAGCTAATATGATAAATGATGCGAATAGGAAGGCGAAGAAGGCGATGGAGGAGAGGAAGCCGAAACCAAAGGCTAGGTCTTCTCCTACGAAGAAGCAGCGGACCGTACCCCCGCCAAAGGACTCAATAGTCTCTGCTATAGACACGAGTACACTCGGTGTACCAGACTCTGTCCAAAAGACACTCGAGATACCGGAAGCCCCGGAGACTCAAGAAGTTAAGTTGGCGGAAAAGGGGGGAGAACGAGAAGAGGACAAGGAACTTGAGCTTAGACTCAAAACCCTAGAACGAAAAATTCATGTGCTAGCGGCTAGTTTACATAGACCAGACGCGCTATGCTACACTGACCTCTTTTGTGAAACTTTACAAACCACATTAAAAGTTGGTAATGATACGATGGCGAATATTAATATTGTCGGCCAGAAGTTTTTGAATAGTCACCGGACATGGGTGGACAAAAACATTAGAAAAACAAAGGGGACCCTAAAAGGGGTAGGCAGCCGTACGGAAATTACGGGCATCGTCACATTAATTTTCAAATTGAAATCCGGTCTAGTATATCGTGCGGACCTCTATGTTGTCCCCGATTACCACGGTTCAATCCTGCTGTCGTATGACCAATTGGCTACGATGGGGGCTGTGATCGATTGCGCCGCACGGCGGGTGATTTATGGAGTGAAGAATGAAGAGGAGGAGGATATTAATTCGATGACTGCTACTGACTCATACGAGGCTTTTGAGCTGAGTCTAGCAACGGAGAGGAAAAAGTTGGCCTTCGTACATGAGGCAACTGAAGCCTATGTACACCCCTATGTCACAGTGCCGGAGGAACTGACCTGGACCGACAATTGGGAGACGGAGATGCAGGCGTATACGGTTACGATTCCCGCATGGGACAGAAAGTCTATTGATGACTTAGTCGTAGCGCGTAATGAGGAGATAATATGTGTTGCGAAACAGTGCCAGTCGTTTGCCAGATTCGCAGAAGGTGGCGGGGCAGATGTCCATATTACTAATGGCTACTGTTACCATGCGAAGGTGTCAGATGAGAAGAGAGAGGCGTTTGTGCCAAGGAGGAAGGGGCGTATCCCCGATACTCCAGCGGATGACATTAAAACTTTTATCACGAACTTTTGGGGCGATGTGCCTGCCTGGCCGCGCTCATTAACTGAAGTGAAAAGTGTCTACGGACTCTATTTGAGAGTAACAAGCCGTATACTGTCATTCTGCCATACAATGAGAAGGCGATCTGGGCACAGGAGATAAGGGACCGGCTTATTGATCATCCTATACCTGTTCCTTCTCGCAAGCAACAGTTAGTGGTGGCTTGTCGACTCGGGTCTCGGGAGCAGAGCAGTGCATACAAGCAAAAGCTCAGAGCCCAGGACAAGTTGAAATTGATACCTCAAGCTTTCACATGCTTTGATGGTTTCTACACCCGTAAGGCTCCGATACAATACGCGAACCTTATTGATATGCTTGTCGGGCTGGGTCATGATGATGAGCCGGACACAGTCACGTATGAAAGAACGGGACTAGACGATTTGTCCGAGGAAGATTTGAGTTTGGAGGAGGACTTAGCGCCCCTCAAGGAGCATAAGAAGATGTCGGAGGAAGATTTCCAAGCGGCGGCGCGGAAAATTTTAGAAGAAGGAGTGGGTTCGGAGAGAGAGAAGGCGTTTCTCAAAGCTAAGATGGAGGCGTACAGAGAAATTTTCGACCCTCCTCGGGCAGGTGGTGTAAAGTCGGATGACTTCACTGCTGTCATTTACAAGATACCGGGTGCGGAGCCATCTCCGGCACCACGGAGGGCAAATTTGAGCATACATGAGGCAAAAATAGCGGAGGAGAATGTGAGACAGTTGCTCGATGAGGACTTTATTGAGAGATCTACATCTCCAATTGTCTCTCAACCGAAAATCGTCCCTAAGCCAGGAGGAGAATGGCGCTTGACGATCAATTATGCCCGTGTGAATAAGGTGCTAGAGGAAGAGAGAAATCCTCTGCCGACCTTAGAAGAAGGCAGAAGGGTGCTGCGGACTGCTAAATTCTATTCGGTCATTGACCTTAAGAACGGCTTCTGGCAGATACCACTGGACGAGAAATCCAGATGGCTGACTGCATTCGTTGTGGGTATGGAAATATACCAGTGGAAGGTGCTTCCAATGGGACTCAAACAGGCCCCGGGGCTCTTTCAGAAGGCGATGCAGAAGATGTTGAGCGGTCAATATGACGACCAGTCGGAGGATGGTTTTATGAGAAGGAGAGGACAGAAGGCGGGAGAATATGCATTTTGTTACATCGATGACATCATCGTATACTCTAACACAATGGAAGAGCATATCGATCACTTGTCAGATGTCTTCAGGCGCATCGGAGCATTTGGCCTGAAATGCAACCTAAAGAAATGTCAGCTTGCCAGGACAAGTGTGACGTATTTGGGTTACGAGATTTCTCATAATAGGGTCTCGATATCGCGCGAGAAGAGGGAGGAGATCATGAGTAGACAGTTGCCAAAGAATCGCACAGAGTTACACTCTTTTCTTGAGATGGCACAGTACTACAGCCAGTTCATACCCGATTGGGGTGCAACTCGGGCTAAGCTGGAGAAGACGATTGATTTTGGAGACTTTGAGAAGTGGGATGAGGAGGCTTTGCAGGCGTTTAATACGCTCAAAGATCTCATTTACAAAGATCCCAAGCACGGCGGATTAGTACTTATGATGCCCGACTTTACGAAGCCGTTCGTAGTCGACACGGATGCATCTAAGTTTGCGATTGGCGCGGTGCTGCAACAGGAAGATGAGGAGAAAAAGTTGCGCCCGATCATGTTTATTAGTAGAAAGCTGTGTGCGGCGGAGCGAAATTACTGCACGCGACAGAGGGAGGCGTTGGCAGTAGTATGGGCTCTCAAGAGGCTCAGAGAATACTTGTGGGGAGGACCTCTATTCACGGTTAGGACCGATCATCACGACCTTCTTTGGTTGATGAATCATGAACAAACCGGCCGTTTGGCGCGGTGGCAAGCTTTCTTGTCATGTTTCAATTTCACGATGGTCTACTTACCGGGAAAGCGAAACGTAGTCGCTGATAGCCTTTCCAGGCTAGAGTTTTCAGTCGGAGGTGTCGGCTCTCGTATCATCAGTGGAGATGATGGACCTGTCCACGGACAAGGTATACGAGGTGAGCCACATAGAGGCGATGCAGATGGCAAGAGGCGTTCGTTATGACCGCACGGGTCTACGATATAGTCCTCAAGGCCCGGAGCATGGCATATGCTGTGAGGCGCATGTTCTCGAAGACGCTGAGTGGTCTTATGAGGCATACGAGAACGCGAAGGCGAATATAAAAGAAAAGGAGGAGACGACTGAGGTCTGTACTGAACCTCCACAGGAAAATCGAAGCGAGCTTGATGAAGACCCGGAAAGGGTAGGAGTAAGGTTGGAGGACGGTACTATTCATATCGCCTCGCCTACCGCGTGGAGGCAGCAACAGGCGACGGATCCGGAGTTCAAGGAGCTCATAACGTTATACAAGAACCCTAATGAGCTTAAAAAGACTCCACAGATCAAAGATCAGATGAAGGAGATGGCGTGGAGAGATGGGCTATTGTGGTACAAGGGCCAGCATGGCAAATTTGCATCACAGCCTGACAAATGGACTCTCTGGGTACCAGAGAAGTTGAGGCGCTTTATATATGTCGCAGCCCATAACTGCCCCTTACTGGCACATCCGGGTCGACAAAGAACTCATTGGTTCATAGCGAGGCGATTTTGGTGGAAAGGGATGAAGGAGGAGATAGACAGGGAAGTGGACGCATGCATCCCATGCAAAACCACAAAGACACCGCTGAAGGCGAACTTTGGCCTGATCGGTACATTCCCGTTACACGCCGGGATGTTTGAATTTTTACACATCGATCATGTGGGACCTTTCCCCGAATCGGCAGAAGGGTACAGATACCTTCTTACCGCAATAGATCGAGCCACCAATTATGTCTGGGTTGTTCCTGTTAAGGACGCTACAGGCAAGACAACTGCGGAGGCTCTGATCGATAGGATCGTCTCGCAGATCGGAGTGCCTAGAAAGATATGTTCTGATCGAGGTTCTGACTTTAATAATGAAGTCATCGACAGACTATCTAAGTACTACGGGATGAAATGGCAATATGTTACTGCCTATAACCCGAGAGCGAATGGCAAGATCGAGCGGGTACATAGACCTCTCAAAGCCTCGCTTAAGATGTACTGTATGAAGAAGGAGAATCAGAGAGCCTGGGTGGAGGCAGCACCTTCATTTGCCTTTGCAATGAACTGTCTACCCTCATCGGCATTAGGAGGAGCCAGGAGCTCAGTCTCGCCATATCAATTGGTTTACGGCCGAGAGCCTAATATCCCAACCTCACTTCTGCATCCAAAAGACACTTGGGCAGATGAGGATGAGTTGTTCGGGATGAGACTAAGAGCGAAGATGGAGGCGGAGCAAATAGTTGCGGCGCACAGGGAGGCGGAGCGCAGAAAGACTGACGCACAAGGAGTGCGACAAGCGCACTTAGATCAAGTCCGTTTCCAGGTTGGGGATATTGTACTCTTGTACCATCCTCAAGTCCCTAAGGGGGTTAGCTCTAAGCTGTTTACCCACTGGAAAGGACCATACCAGGTCATGGAACAGATGGGACCTCTGAATTATAAGATCAGGGGTAGAGGGAAGGTGCAGATTGTGAATGTTCGAAGGCTGATCAAATATGACCCCTTCTTACTTGAGGATGAATCCGTTGAGGAGGCGTTGAAACGGATGAAGGAGGACTTCCAAGAGGTACCGCCTATACAGAAGGAGGATACCTTAGAGGAGGAGAATGCCTATCGGGCACCGGTCACGGAGAAGGAGGAGACCGAGAAGGAGAGTAAGGAAGACTCAAACCGCAAAAGCGCGGCGGGGACTCAGTCTAAAGCCCCCATAGTCCGCGGCGGTACGAAGGAGAAGTTCACGGAGGCGCAGAGGAGGAGAGCGCAAAACGATCTCATCTTCGACCAACCGAGGAAGGTGGCAAGGTCGACGCGAGCGACGGATGTCCATGGAGGAGGAGGGGAGAAGGACACTAACCCGAACGCGGGTAATGTGGACATTCGACATGTGCGATGGAAGGAAGGAGAGCGATTGCGGCCATCAAGTGGGTCCGAGACGCTTTTTATCTGTTGAGACCGGCAGAATCTCATGTTGCCGATGACACTCTCTCAGATCTTTATCTCATGCGAGCTGTGGCGGTCCCGCAGACTACACGGGCAGCACGGACATCGAAGAGATCCTTAGCAGCAAAAACGATACAACCGGTACTCCATTTTTGGAGAAGCATGGACCCTGTTGAGGATCCAAAAGCTAGACAATATTTACCGGTGTACAAAGACGCGAAAAATCTCGAGACATGGGATGATACTATTACCCTTCGAGACAAAGACCACACTGCGTGGACTATTCAGTCACTGCCTAGAGGAGTGCTTGATATTCCTTTTGACTTATCTTTGGGCGCCATCCCTAACAAAATATGGGACATTCTGGAGGAGTCGAAGTTTGACTTGACTTTTGTTGGCGGCCCGCCACCTGGCAAAGGGGTTCGCGCAAGGCGACGAAGGCAGTAAGTGACATTTTTTTCTTTTATCACGCGTCGGACATTGAAAGCTGCATGTGGATTAATCTCATAGTGCCCATGTCAGATCATGTCTTATTAAAATGTTTTTATACCATTGTTGTTACTTGGCATTTTTATCGCAACATATGAGTGCGAGGGTCAATCGGCAAATGGATACGACACCGTATAAGGGGATCGCTTGTGAGTTTAGCGATGGTGTTCCTGGTACGACCCTGCTTCAAGTATCCAGGGTGATGTTCTCAAAAAATGTTCTCATAGTAGACATATTAAATTTTTTTCTTTGGATATACTTAATATCGTCATACCAGCACGGTCCGTCTCTACTTGTGTCGGCATATCGCATGGTCGGGCTCACTCACCCCGGCTTTGGATATAGTTATTAGGTCTGGCCCCCTAGTACTATATTAAGGTAACCGATTGAATACAAGGGTATGTTATTAAAAGACAATGTATTTACTGATCGGAAGTGTTTTTGGAGAAGGAGAAAAATTATAACGCTGCTTTTATTGCAATAGTAATACTATTTGTTCTTGACATACTGCCTCAGAATTAAGTTACGGGGGGACAACAAGTGTGGAAGGAGGAGTTTTTATTTACAAAAACGAGGCTGGAGATTTATAGTTGACTCGTGTCTGGCGTATGCGTTTTATATATCCACTGCACCGTCTATCCGTGGGTTAATGCACTTAGTTGCGACACCCCGTAGCGTTTGTGCAGAAAAGAAATCAGCAATTATATGACGAAAATATTGCATATTTCCGTCATAAAAACGGGAAGGGTACTGTAGGCATCACCCCCCGGATAGCCGGTAAAAAGTACCCTTTTTCTGGTGTCAGGTGCACCTAGTTTTTTCCCATTATTTTCAATATCGTTTGGCCGGATTTGACCTAATGCCATTTTAACCTTGGTCTGTTGCCGTTTTCTTTCGGCTTCACTGAGCTAATATAACGAGACATCATTCTCTTTTGGGGATTTGTGTCTGGTTGTATTACCGACTTTTTATTGAGCTATCTTCGGGG
>WBZZ01006089.1:0-2500 GCA_019918135.1 Paulinella micropora
GAGAGAGAGAGAGAGGGGGGGGGGGGGGGGGGGGTGGGGGGGGTGGTGGAAGGTAGCCAGGATGATAAGGTCGAGAGCAAAAGGAAGAGGGAGAAAGAAATCGAGAGAGATGTCCTGTGCATATTTGCGTGTGGCATTTTTAGCTCAGGTACGCACGGATGGTGGCTGGACGCTTACGCCCTTTGCATGTGTCTTGTTTGTTTTGGTTCAGGTTCATACGGGTCGCGGCTGGACGCTCACTCCCTTGGCCACGGCCGACATGGTGTTCCACCCTGCTGTCGTGACCGACGTCGACTTCATTTGAACAAGACAAAACAGACCAACAGCAATAACAACAACAACGGATGGTGTTTCATCGAAGTGGATTTCATGTGAAAGTGCAAGCTTTTCCCACATGCAAACAAACAAGCAAACACAAACCCCCAGCAAAACTGACCAACCAACAAACAAACAAACAAACAAACAGACGAACAAACGTACAAGCAAGCAACATCAACAACAACCAAGTGGCCACCGTGATCCGTAGACCGACCCTTCAGCGTCCAGTGACTGCGTGGTCTTGTAAATATTACATTTGAGAGTGAGAGAGAGAGAGAGAGAGAGAGAGAGAGAGAGAGAGAGAGAGAGAGTCGGTCTAAGTTTAACATGGCGTCGCTGGCGTTCCAGGGCGTGCAGTACATAAATGATTCGCACAAAAATATTCACGCTTACTAGCGTCTGTCATGATGAAGAGGCGGAGCGGGCTGCATACGGCTATAGTTATTTCTGACGACTGGTTACTTCAAACATCATGTTCACAATCGATATTTGAGGTGTTACCACGAAACTGCTGAGCATGTTATTTGAAAACCATCGCTCTGGACTTTCGATCCGTTTTTTTAGTCATCCGCGTTGTTGTCAGTGATTCTACGAACGATGGTGAAACCTTTCCAGGCAATAAAAGTTGTGGACCATTGCTGCCACTGAAATGACTGTGTCGTCAGTGATAATATAATTTTTATGTCTCAGTGAAGCAGAGTGACAGACTCGGATCTGGACATGGCCTTGTAACGGAAGCAGCATCAGCCCAATCTGCCTCTAAGTCCGACTTGCTCATGACGCCCGGTCGAGGTCCCGCCAGCGCGCGCATTAGCATTGTTTTTTTCACGCGAATACAGGCAGTTGCATAGTTTTTAATTTTATTGTATTTTATTGAGTATCTAAATGCTTTGAAAGTTCAAAGGCCCGGGACCGCTCGTTTAGCCTTGGGCCGGGCTCGCTTTCGGAGGCTTCAAGTTGTAAGTTTTATTATAATACCCTGTAATAATTTAATATTAATAATTAGCATAAATACCGGTATGATGCCAGTTTAATTTAAATGATATTAATACCGGTACTGACTATCATTTATTATTTCCGGTAATATCACAGTATTGTAATCAAGTTGATATATGTAATACTTACTGGTTTGATAAAGGGAAGTGAGTTGAAAAAACTTGGCTCTCAACTTGTGACCGTCTGCTTGAAAAAAAAAATTCCCACCGTCCTCAGCTCAGATCATGATCTTACCAGGTGGTAAGTATAATATAATATTATACTATGATCATCTTAATATTTTATTATTAATAACTTGATATTAAAACTTAAGCACTGAGTGCGAAAAAAAAAAAAAAAAACTTGAAAAAAAACTTGAAAAAAAACTTGAACTTGGTGACTTGAACGAACAAACAAGTGAACAGTTTGGACTGATCGTGACCAGTCGGTGCCGGGCACACTGGCCGCGCCAGTTTCTCAGTATTAATATTACTAGATCAGTGACATACTGAGTCATGACGGGACTCGGTCATGATCATCATGGAGAGTCATATTAGTATTATCAAACTTGACTCGAGTCACAGTGCTACTGTGTTGCCGCCGAGAGTTGCCGCGCCGTAGTTTGAAGCAAACACAGCGGCTGTATTAATAACGGACAGTAACGGTCCAGACGAGTTTTCTTTTGTTTCACCCGGCCTCTTATATAACTCTTCGGAGTCACGGTGCTATCTATTCAAGTTTATCTCTTCCTCTTCCCGCTCAGCTCTATGAGTGGCAAGTATTTTAACTATTCAAGTAAAACAGGACGGTGTTTGCGGGCCGGGTAAAAACGACGCGCATGCTGACACATGAAACTTGATTATTAATACTGTTCAGCGTTGTACTACTTTCTTGTTTTTACGCAAGCACTGTTTTAATACAATACTTGCCACCTACCTACCCACCTACACCTGCCTAGTCAGACAGTATTAGTAGTCATTTGAAGTCATGGGACAGACGTGCGCATGGATCCATGTTTGGAAAACAACTCCCAGGTATTAATAGCAGACAATAAGGTAGGAGCTGGAAAGCAAGCTACGCCCAATCATGAGATGGAAGCCTGGGTCCATGGTCTTTCTCAAAAGTTTTATTGAACTTGTAACAAAAGATTTTTTTTTTTCTACTGCTAGCCTATGTTTTTGTTTCTTTTTCCTATCCTTGTAAAAAT
>WBZZ01006089.1:27500-30000 GCA_019918135.1 Paulinella micropora
CAACAGAGCCTCGGAACCAACACAACTACATAGCCTCGGAACCAACACAACAACATAGCCTCGGAGCCAACACAACGACATAGCCTCGAAACCAGTGGGAAGAGGCCCAACCACCTCCTCTTCCCGTGGGGTGCCATACTGTGCACCCATCCATAATAATAATAATAATAATAATAATAATAATAATAATAATAATAATAATAATAATAATAATAATGATAATGATAATGATAATGATAATGATAATAATAATAATAATAATAATAATAATAATAATAATGACAATCAATAGTGCTTCTCTGTCAATGGCTGATGCATTTCTGCACATGCGCCTCCATCGTGACACCCCCGCAAGGGCAGTTCCAACACTTCCAGACGGGCCGGTATGTTCAATGAAAATACTGGTCCAGACGGATCGGTATGTTCAATGAAAATACTGGTGGCACCGACGGGAATCGAACTGGCGACAGGGCCCAGATGGTAGAACTTGACCACTGGGCTATCACGGTGTCCAATATGACAATCAATAATAATAATAATAATAATAATAATAATAATAATAATAATAATAATAATAATAATAATAATAATAATAATAATGATAATGATAATAATAATAATAATAATAATAATAATAGTAATACTATATCTGAGGCGTACTGATGCAGCTAATGGCATATCCTCAACGGACATAAGCCTCCAATACCCTTGTTCGAGGTCCTCCACCCCCCCGTGTCAGTCTCTCGCCTGATGATCGGGGCCACCGATGGAGCTCCTGAGGGCAAGACTGCACTAAGCCGAGGTTATTCCGCAGTCCCAGCAACCTCTTGCAAGACGTCACCGAATGTGCAAGTGCATACGCCAAGCGCGGTTGCTAGAGCTGCCTCGAAACCCCACCCATAACAATCTGGTGTCTGCTGGGTCCTGGGCTATCAACCAGCATATGCGGAGTTTAAGATCTTTTACGCGCGCAACGACCCTCCTCCCCAGCATCTACCACCAAAGGGTTATGAGTTGGCGTCACAGTTTAACGCCTTGAGGCCATTGGGCTGGAACTCTGTTTAGCAAGTGTGACTAGGTTTTTTCATCGGGATTTCCCTCAAATATGTCACAGTCAACACTCCAAGGCAGATTTACTATATCTGAGGCGTACTGATGCAGCTAATGGCATATCCTCAACGGACATAAGCCTCCTACCCTTGTTCGAGGTCCTTCACCCCCCCGTGTCAGTCTCTCGCCTGATGATCGGGGCCACCGATGGAGCTCCTGAGGGCAAGACTGCACTAAGCCGAGGTTATTCCGCAGTCCCAGCAACCTCTTGCAAGACGTCACCGAATGTGCAAGTGCATACACCAAGCGCGGTTGCTAGAGCTGCCTCGAAACCCCACCCATAACAATCTGGTGTCTGCTGGGTCCTGGGCTATCAACCAGCATATGCGGAGTTTAAGATCTTTTACGCGCGCAACGACCCTCCTCCCCAGCATCTACCACCAAAGGGTTATGAGTTGGCGTCACAGTTTAAATAATAGTAATAATAATAATAATAATAATTATAACAATAATAACAATAATAATAATAATAATAATAATAATAATAATAATAATAATAATAATAATAATAATAATAATAACTAGGGGCTGCGCCAATGCCTGAAAGGATGGTTTACCGGTGCGCTTCGCGCACCAAATCCCGCCAGCCCCACTTCTTATCACTTTTTGGAGGCCCCCCCCCCCCCCCCCCCCCCCCCCCTCGCCCTTCGACAGGGTACGTTGAATTGCCGGAGGTGCCGCAAAGGGCGCCTGGTGGTAAAAAACCTCGATTTTCAGGTGTGGGTGCCACCCGCGACCAGAACGGGTACGTACAATCGCAGGGCTCCCCCGGACCCCCCCTTTCTCTTCGACAGGGTAAGTTGAATTGCCGGAGGTGCCGCAAAGGGCGCCTGGTGGCAAAAAACCTCAATTTTCAGGTGTGGGTGCCACCCGCGACCAGAACAGCTACGTACAATCACAGGGCTTGGGTTCCCGGGGGGAGGGCCCCCCGGACCCCCGTGCCCCGTCGACAGCGTACGTTCCGTTGCCGGAGGCACCGGAAAGTACTGCCAAAACAAGGAATTTTAGCATTCAGGACACCACTCCCCCAACGCAAATATTTGCGTGAATTCCAAAAAAACTATATCAGCATCAACATCGAGTCTGCGGCTAGCAACCCTGCCAATATGAGCTCCCAACTCCTCCTGGTTCCCACAAAGCATGATTTATTCCGACAGGGGTGCGAAAAAAATAAAGAAATTATGGCATTCAGGACACTACCCTAACACAAATATTTGCGTGAATTCCAAAAAACCATATCAGCATCAACATCGAGTCTGGGGCTAGCCACCGTGCAAATATGATTTCCCAACTCCTCCTGGTTTCAACAAACCATGATTTATTCCGACAGGGGTGCAAATGCTGGGGGTCATTTTCCCCCTCCCCCCAAACCCCCCACCCCCTTCACCAA
>WBZZ01006089.1:90000-102500 GCA_019918135.1 Paulinella micropora
GATTTTAGTATATATAAAAAAGAAAGAGAAGGGACAGAGAAAATAAAGTGGCAGGGTGGACCAGAAGCACGAAAAATGAAAGAAGACCAGCAGATGCGAACATAACATCACAAACCAACCCCACCGACACCGGCCGCATGAAGACGCAACACCTGCCAACACCGACTACCCAAGCACAAGACCTATCACAAAACAGCAACAACGCCCGATAACCAACCTCAGCCAGGCCCAGGCGGTCTGCCCATCTACAATGCAAGGTCCGGGCCTCCCTCTTACAAGGGAAGGTCCAGTTGCGAGCCAAGTAAATATGGGACAGGCCCCGTGCCTCATCCAACTCACCTGAACACAACGTAGGCGGAGCGGATGCGGGAACCCCTACTGCAAATTCCCAAACCAAGACACATTAATCCGAAAAACACACCGACGACGGAGATATTCCCCCAACCAGGACTTCCAGCAGAACACATACCCCAGGAAAACCCCCTCTCACGCCAATACAAACCAAAAGGAATAAGTAACAACTCGCCGCGGCCAGACCCACGCAGGCAGCCCTAATTATAACCCACGAAACATACCAAAGGGGCTGGATTACGCCCGGAACCCGTGATCATACCAAGACCAGGATGGCCCGCTACCCCCCATATCCAACAGCATGACATTCACATATGGGGAGTGACACAATGGCACCGTACGCCTTCGCAGGGGCAGAGAGGAGTGATTTCAGAGAGTGTCTCCCACCAGGAGGGATCCACCCTGCACAGGCCCCCCATACAAACCTGCATCTCGAACATGAACAAACTGACCCACCCACATTGGAAAGTCATGACCCCCCCCCCCCCCTAAGGCAAGGGGCCCAAGGATCCACCGGGCACGAGCCTCCCCACGGGAAGGCTCCCCCGGCGCCAGATCCAACGGGCCCTGCCAATAAGAGGATTCAAAACCCAGATCTCCGTCCAGACACGGAGCAATCCCTTAGGGCGCCCGGCACACATCCCAAACGAGATCCACAAGCACACCTACCGCTTCAACCCCTATACATTAGCTGTCACCTATCCAGGCACCTGGCCCGACAAACTTACTGCCCACCGACCAAGCCCAAGGCACCCACATCCCTGTGACGATACCGACTGCACCTCGGTCACCCGCCCAAAGCGCGACCAACAGTCCCCCCCCACCGGCAACGACCGCCAGTCCAGCCAAAAACCCGACTAAGCGCTCAAGAGGAGCAAACACCACGAACACCACTATCCTTGGAGCGACACTGACCGCAATACGACCAGTGCTACCCCAACCACCTGACGAACTAACCCGATACTAAGAGTGACCCTGCTCACTACTCCCCACCCAACATCAGCACCTGGCAACACAGATCCTGGACAGGAACTAGTCCTCTTCAGACCCGGAGCCTAGCTTCGGTTTGGAGTAGACAGGGGTCCTATACAGATCGACCGGCTGCCCGATGATAGGCGAACAGGAGGAGACAGGGAAGCCAACACACCCCCACCAACTACCATGACCCCTCCACAGCAAACACAAGGAATATCCCCCTGCTGCTGGAAGTCACTACCAAATTAAACTGGGGCAAGACATGCTTCGCCAACAGCATCATCCAGTTCACTACTCCATTACTAACATGGATGCGAGAAACAATTTCAACTGGCTCATGATACGATCTCCCAATCGCACAGCTCATTCGAACCATGCAATACGCCCTGACCTTACAACCCACCGCGACCCTGACACAGTCCACAAATTGGTCATGCTTCTAGCAACCACATGCGAATCGATCCCCAACATGATAACGCGTAAAATATATCAAAAATGCAAACCATATAAAACCACTATGACCCCACCCGCCAAAAACACTCCAAACACCCTGCCGGGCTGTGCTCACGAATTCCTCACACATTCTATCACAACTGGTAGGGGGCTTGCCACCACCAGCCAATCCACCCACCAGCCAATCCACCCACCAGCCGATCCACCCACCAGCCGATCCACCCACCAGCCGATCCACCCACCAGCCGATCCACCCACCAGCCGGGAACCCTCACCCCCTAACCATCACCGAACACACAGAGCAGGACCTCCAAATAGCGTGGGGCGAGGACCTGAGACGCTCCTGGGAACAACAGATCAACAACACCCAACCAACGTGGATGAACGATATAATGGAATATATCTCCCAACAGGTAACAGAAGGCCACCATCTATATCGCGGGGCAACCATCCACACCCAAGGAATAGACGAACCCCAGGCCCAGGGGGAACCCATCAGCCGCGGCCGTGGCACAGCCCAAGACAGCCCTTTTAGCCCCACCCCTTTCTCCATCACTAATGAATACCGAAAACGCCTATGTTCGCAGTGAACAACATCGCCTTTTTGGAGGTCCACGCCTTTCTTGCACATGAAACAGACCGCCTTGGTCACGTCCTTGTCACTTCCGCCGTAGAACCCGTTTTTCGCAAGAACTTCGTCGACTTTGTCTGGGTCTTCTTCCTCCTCCTCCTCATCGTCAGTCTCAACTTCGTCGTCACTGGTAGCATTTTTCTTGTTGCCCTTTCTGCTTCTTCGGGTTCAGGAATTGTTTGACGCGAGACTTCGCGAACTCAACCTGCTTTACATCACTGCCCAGTAACTCGCATGTCGGCCTCCAAAGCACCGATGACCTCTGAACCCGAATTCATGCAAGCCACAAGAACATTGCTTAGTGGTGGAAGAACGGTGGACAAAATCTGCTTCGACAGCTCCATAGGCTTCTCGAAGACGTTCACACGTTGTCATTCAGAAGAATGGTGCTGTTTCTTGACTGGTACCACGACGACGAACAGGTTGTGACGGTTGACGGGGTTCTGGTCGAGATTGAGCACGAAAGAAGCCTGCTTCGGGTTGAAGGCTGCCTTGATCCACTTCTGGACATCTCCCACGTAGTTGTGATTCTTTTTGTACCGTAAACCGTTTCAATCGTTTGGTACCCAGTGGCTCCAAGGGCCTCTACCAGCATGTTGTACTGGGAAGGATGGTAGTGAAAGACAACAACCCTCTTCTCGGAGTTGCCGACAACACTGAATGCAATGAGAAAGCTCTTGACCTTGTCCTCGTTTATCTCCTCTTGGTCATGCTGGTTCGGAAATGTTGTACTGCAAGTCCGCGTACAGGCAGTCTGCAAACACAGCAAAAAGAACCAGCAAAAACGTGAATGGCAGGAACTGGCACGAACGGAATGTGACACTTTTATGCGTAAAAGTCATGACTGCGGAAAAAGCTAGGTAACCAAATGCAGAATCAGATGGAAGGAAACTTGTAATCCTGAACATGTCGCCCACCATGATCGTCGCGTTGCCAAGTTTCACCTTCGATTCATTCTGCACAGGCAAAACCAAACATGTCATTTTTATGCATAAAAGCACGATGTGATGACAAGACCTGAAAGGTTTTCGTCGATATCTTTTCCCGTTGAGTAACGCACTTTTGCGAGTTCGAACCAGATGAGCACTTGCTTCCTGAGTGATTCAGGAATTTTCCTATACTTTACGGCCGACTTGTACAGAAAATCGACGGTGGACATCATGGTCCTACGCGCACTCTCAGTCTTCAATTGCGGAACCAAAATGCACAGGTTGTCCCAGTCCTCTTCAGCGACGTAAACTCCTCGAGTTGAAACAGGTTCATGGATTGAGCCAGGGCAACAATGTCCTCCTTCAACTTGTGGTGGTAGCAGTACTTCTTCTAATTGATGAAAAACTCCTTCATAATGTTGTTGACTTGCTTTAATTTGCATTCAGAGAGCCTCTGGACCAAATGCTTCATTTCCGCCAACAGGCCAGGCTTGTCCTTTCTAATCCATTGAAATTCATTGATGCTCTCGATGACGGCCTTGTCCATGTCCTCGCGGATGCCATGGCGGGAAAGAAGCTGCTTCCACACCTTCCAAAGCTCGCCTGTGTGAGACGACACGTAGGTGCACATGGCATTGAAGGTAGCTTGGTTGATCTTGCGAGACAGCTGCAGAGCAAACTCCTGCTTCCACGTACTTAAAAACCTTTGAATCGACTTTGAAGATTGATCCTTGAGACGCAAGATCGCAAGGTAGCCCTGGTTGTGGGCAGCGATGGCGTTCTCCCCAAACGTGTTCTTGCGTTGCGTCTGCGCCACGCGATTCTCATAGGCACCCAACAGACTGACTGCACGCCGACCTTTCTCGTTCCTCACGAAGCGAAGCTTCGACATCTTGATTACTTGCCACAACGATTGCGTGGGGTAAGTTCGATGAAGGCGCTGAATGGTGTTCGAGGTGTGGAGGCCCACGAAGGCCTCCATGTGCAGTTTGCCTTCCTTCATCTTGTCCCTCAGAAACGTTTGCAGCTCCGTACGCTTTTCCAACGGAATGTTGTTCCAATCTAGTTTGCCGCCCTTACCGTCGATGAGGCCCCCAGCTCTTCACTTTTTCGTCCATTCATTGACAGTGTCTCTGTCACAGAAAGCCGGAGGCTCCATTAAATCGTTGTCCTCATCGTCCAAGCCAAACTCATTGTCAACGCTAACCTTTTTCATTCTTGTCCTGCAGCCAACCCACCCACTCGATCTTGTCGCTGGGTTTTCCACTCGTGTAGAAATTGGACATGAGTTCGCCGACATGTTTTTCGTCAAGCGAGCGGTCGATGACTCCTTTGTGAGGAGCACCCGCGATCACATCCGGCAAAACTTCGACGTTGTCGTACGAGAGCGAAGAGATATCAGCGGTTGCTGCCTGGACAAGGACCTCGTGTCTGAACAACACATGGCATTTTTATGCATAAAAGTCACAAGCACAGACAAGCTCAAATGAGATTTTACCTTTTTGGTTTTCGGCTTCTTCTTGAGCTCTCTTGTCCTGCTCGGTCACGTTCTTGCCGAACTTCACCTTGCCCTTAATTTCATTTTCTTTGCCTTCTTGACGGCAGGAGAAAGTTTGCTTGTGTCCGGAGTCATGCTGACATTGTCATCGGTTTGCTCTTTCCTCTTCTTGCTTGCAGTGAAAGGGGTGGACACGACAGAGCTTGTTGATGGGCTTGTTTTCCCTGCAGCAGGAGAGGTTTTCGCGAAAGCAGGGGCAGCGGCCTTCTGAGCTGGTGGTCTCAGTGGTGGGGACTTGGGCAGAATTTTCCTTTTCTGACCTGAACCTGAGGCCTAAGACTGTTCCTCACCGTCGTCATCTTCAGGGTCATTTTCCCGAGTCTCCAGTTGACTGTACGACGCTTTCTTCTGGCCCTGAGCTTTCTTGGACGAAGACACTGAGCGAGCCAGGGCATTTGCTTCCTCATTTTCCTCTTCTTCTTCTACTTCTTCTACTACGTCTTCTTGCACTTCTTCTTCCTTGTCCCCTTCCACTTTAGCATTGCCCTTGTCTTTGCCTTCCTTGACAGAAAGTGTTGACGCAGCTGCAAACAGTGACTAGTATCTTCCGATTGGGTGTGAGGCAAAGGGCTTGGAGGAACGACGTCGTAGTCTCCAGTTCCCTGCAAAAACCATTCAAGTGCCACCAGTGCCTGAAACCGGTTTTGCTTTTATGCATAAAAGTCACAAGTGTAGTTGGGCTCGGCCCAAAAAAGTGGACCCGACTGGTACACAGAAAAAACAGAAAAAAGGAAGCAGACCCAATCGGAACATGGGACTTTTATGCATAAAAGTGTCAAATGCAAATGGACCAGACATTGATCAGTGGCAGCCACGTTGGAAGCCTTCCCAGCCATCGCCTTCAGCAACTCTTTAAGCTTCTTGTTCAGCTTGCCTGCAGTTGCCACAAGGAATCCATAATAAAAAAATTCACTGCAAAAAAGGTGAGGAAGGGAGGGTGGACCGAATTCAAACTCAGCCATACACACGAAGACATCAAACACAACACAAGACAAACAGAGAGTACACACACACAAAAAAGAAGGGAGAGAACAAGAGAACGAAAGGGAAATATTTGTTCACCAGTAGGTGCACTTGTGGTTGTTCCTTGTTCAAAGATGCTGCGCAGCGACGCGTCCCAGGTCATACACTCAGGCAAGGCAGAGTTGTTGCCCGAATGCAAACAGTCTCGTTGAGCCAAATGAAAGATGAAAGTTTTGTCTTTTTATTCGTCCCCAACAGAAATTAGCCACATTCGACCCAGTTCAGACCTTGAGGAACAAAAGTTGGTGACCATCCCTTTGCTGACACCTTGAACAAAGAAGGGTTCATAACAAGCAACTCCAGATTGTCGTCGATCCACCACGACCGATCGGAGCTTTCCACAGCATTTTTTTTTTTAGCCATTGTCGCAAAGCAGTTTTGGGCTGTCGAGAAAAACAGAGGGTGGTTGAGCAAAGGTCGAAAGTGACTTTTTGCACTCAAGGAAAAAAAAAGTTGTCATGAGCAAAAACAAAAACAGTTTTTTTTTTGCTGTTTTTTTTTTGTTTTTTTTTGGCCGAATCAAAATCGTGGGCTGCGAGATTCCACATTTGAAGTAAGGTTCAAATTGGCCCCAAATAGGCGTTTCCGGACTAACAAGTTGAAAAATGAGTAGCACAAAACAGTTTTCAGGCACTGGTGGCACTGGATACATACATTGGACCCGCCCGGATGTACATTTATGCATATTATAAAAATCTCACATTCAACTCAGCCTAAACCGGTTTTTTTTCATTTTTTTCCGGACAGAAATGAAAGCTGAAAAGGCAATTTGGGGCTTTTATGCATAAAAGTCCCATGTTCACACTTGACTTAGACAGCTTTTCATGATCTCTGAAAATGCATGTTTTTCATATCCTTAAGCGCGATTACCTTTCCACATTGAGATCTCATTTCAAGACCCTCGCACAGCAGCTGGAGAGCCATCCACATCGACCTCCACACAACGAGATCGTGCAAGGCGACCTAAAACTACGCAAACGTTTTACAAGTACAGTACCCAAACCTTTGTTGAGCAAGCTTGACATGAAAAAAATTGTTTGGACAGGCGACTTTCTGTGGTTTTGATTCGAGGCCTGGCTGAAAACGTTTGCTCCAGAGTGACTTCACCGCTACTGGAAAAAGATGGCGTCAGTCCAAGATGGTAAAGGGGGTACTCGGAAGTTGGACGAAACACAGGCAAGGCATCTGATCGCAGAAGGCAAACATTTGTTTGCTTCGTTTTTGTCTTCACTGTGTTTCAGCAAGGACGACGTTTTACGCAATGAGAGGTTGATCTGTGTCTCGAACTAAACCATCGTGGTCTCAGCAGAGAAGGGATCGATGTTTTCTCTTCTGCGGGAAGAATTCTTTCTTTACGAAGCTTTGATGTGCACTGAACCAAACGACTTGAAACTGTAATTGAAAGAATCAGGTAACCAAGGTGTGAACTCACAGAAAAAACCATTGAACACTTTGTTAAATACATTTTTGTTTCATGCGAAAATTGTTGAATTCACAGTCTTTGCATCAAGATTAATTCGTGGAGGTTTTTTAAGAAATCACAAGACAAAAACTGCATTTTACACGGTAAACAAAATGTTTTCAGTGAAAGGAGAGACAATTTCAAACAAAACCGAACGGGCCTGAAAAAGGCTTGCAGGGCCAAACCGGACATGACACTTTTATGCATAAAAGCTCATATTGTGGCAAGTCCTTTTTGGAAAATAGGGGGTTAGTTGAAGTATTCGGACGCCAGTAAGGGTTATCAGTCCTCACCCGCCTGCGCGTGAGGGCTCCAAACCTGCGCATTACCCCGACGTGAGAGGAGTCGAATCCGAGGACCGACACATGTAGATGGCCTTCTGCATGATGTTTTCATGGCAGCCGGGGGGAAGTTGCCTTCTGCAGAAATTAGTATTAATAAAATCTGTCTACATGTTGTTTATTAATATTCAGTCCTTGGCTCCATCTGGGTTTTGTTGAGATTTAGTTATTAATTCCATGTTTAACTCCTTCAGGATCTGGTTGGTTGTTGTTTGATCTCGTTCTTGAGCTCCTTCAGGATCTAGTGGGTCGGTTCCTGGGTTTGCCTCCGTCATGTCGTTTGCTTGTCCCTGGGTCTTCGGTGTTTTGTTAGTTTGGTTATAATGTATTTACCCGGACGATGGGATGTATCCTCTGGTTCCCATTGCTATCATGAGGAGTTGGGATATGCATCGTCCTTGGGAGCTGAGCCTTAGTTGGTGTATTCTTTCCTGGTATTCTTGGTACCGGTGCTCATAGATTGCTCTGGGGTTATATCCATGTGGTGTTCTGGATTGCCATGGTTCTAGGGACCAGCTAATAGAAGGGTTATCTACTCGGGGGGAGGAGGGATCATGGGGGTTGTATGGTGGTTGGATTCGCAATCCTTCCTTGTCCCATATGCGTCTAATAGTGTCGCCTGCTAATGTTGCATAAATAGATTGATCCAGTCTGAAAAGCCATTTATCGGATCGCGATGTTGCTTCGACCAAGTATATGTGTGGTGAGGATATTGATGGAGTGAGAATGATGTCCGGTTTCCAGGATTCCCCGTCTTCCCGTAGATTTTTGGCGAGGTCGGCGGCTGGGTGGGTCCGTTCGTTTCGGCATGCTTCCCCTTGTTCCCCCAGGCTGGTCCAAGCTGTGTACATGTCTATGTCATGAGTCATCGTCAGGGTGGTAGGTTTTCCTTCCTCGGCTATGAGAATCATGCGATGAGGTTGTGTTCAAGGGGCTTTTTCAGCACTTCTTGGGACGCGGAGTGCCTGGCATTGAAGGCGTTGATGAGTTCTTGGGGGTGTGGGGGTCCGTACTAGTCATGAAATGTTCTATGGTTCCAACGTGATCACAATACGGGCACTTGCCGTTTTCTTGTCTCTTGGTGCAAACGCTTTTCATGGCTGGTGTATCCCACAGATTTATTGTGTTTCGCCCCTCATTTCGGCTGCTGGTCCCCATTTTAGAGCAAATCGGGGGGCATTTGTTTTTTCCCCAGGTTGGTACTGGTTCGGTGTCTGAGGGACCACAGATTCCTGTCCCGTATGTCAGCTTTAGCTTTCAGTATGGCTTGTCTGCTGTCTGCAGCGAGAGTGATCTTCCCTGTGAAGCGGTGCTGGACTGTGATGCCGTAGGGGGAACAAAATCTGCCGTTGGTATTGTCTGTGGTGGGGTCACTATCCTCCTGACGTAGCTGTATCCCTATGCCAAGATCGCGGCAGCTGCCTATCCATTCTAATCCGATGTATCCTTGGTATCGTCGTTGGGCCTGGAGTTGTTCGCGTGAGTACCAATCCAGGAATGGTTGATTCCGGACGGGGGGTGGGTGGGGACGGTTCTCATTGATGTCTTTCCATAGTGACACTGTGTGTGATGGTTGTAGGATCCGGATCGATTGTTGCTAGTAGGCCGTTCCTGGGGGGGATATTCACATATGCATGGGTCTTGGTCGTCTGGATGCCATCCCCGGACCCCGGGAAGTCTTATTGTTTGTAGGTAGCTCGGGGGGATGTTAAGGTCTTGGATTCGCTGGAGCAGGCCCTGGGATTGGATATCCTGTTCATTCTGTTGTGCCTGTGTTTCGCGGGGGTACGGCGTTGTGAGTTGCTTGCCATTGGGTCGGGCGTTGTGTGGCTGACTGGGTCCGGTAGGGGTTCAACTTGGGTGGGGGGTGCTCTTCGAGGGTTACATCCGTCGGTGCGGTTTTGCTGTGGCAGGAATGCATCCTTCAGTAGACGCAGGTGTGAATGTACTGCGACTTGGGTGGCCCTGTCGTGGGATGTTAGCCCCCAGAAGAAAACCGTGGCAATCCTTATATGCGCCCTGTCCTTAAATCTTGGGAGGCCAAATCCTCCGCATTTTCCACGGGTCCCATAGAGGACTGCATTAGGGACGTCCGTGCGTTTCATCTATAGGGTGCTGCGAAAGCACTCCCGGTAGTAGGTGTCCATAGTGTCCGCTTCGTCCTTGGTGATTGTTGTCCAGCCTAGGGGAAAATCTGCTGTGCCCGGGACTAGGTCCCGTAGGGCCTCTCGTCTTCTGGTGTTGGTGATGTTAAGGCCTAGCGCTACCAAGGTGGCAGTGAGGAGGTTGGTCATAGTTTCGTTTTCTTGAAGTTTGTGGTCATTGAGGCCTGATGTAAAGATCTAAGGATGGGTGTGCCGTCCCGTCCAGTCAGGCCTTCCTCGAAATCTTCCGTGGTCCCTGATGGATTGGTCATGATGCCCAGGGTGAAGCTTTTGGATGATGCTGTGGTAAACCCGGCCGCATGGAGTTGGCATTGTGACTTGTTGAATTTGTCGCGGGCTTGGTGTATGTATAGGTCTTTAGATCCCGGTCCCCCAATGGAGTGCCATTTATCATCCGCGAAGGTATGTTGAGAGGCCTAGGGGATGGTGATTTCGGCTGCGGTCAAGGTCCGGCCTCGCAGTGCTGGCCAGGAGTTAGTGATCGGGTTTGTTGGTAGAATTGGTATCCCGGTGCAGTCTCTGGAGGGGGTTCCTTGGTTCGCGTGACAACTACTACCTGCACGCACCGTTATTAGCGGCCAGTTCTTCATCTACCTCTGTTTCTCCGCATCAGTGTTCAGTCAACAGCTGTGTCAAAAACGATGGCTTCTCCATTCATGGTCACTTCTGCAACAACTCTTGCCACACCAAGTAACACAAGAATCAGGCTGCATTTCTTGGTCCCACTGAGCTGGCCACGAAGTAATTTTTTAGTGAATTTCACTGTAGTTGATCCTATCACAGCTAAACGATACCCGGTATGATACCCGATATGATACCCGGTATGATACCCCTGGGGTATTGATACCCCCCCCCCCCCCCCCCCCCCTTCCCATACCCCCTCCCATACCCCTGGGGTATGATACCATCCCCCTTCCCCCATACACCCCCCCCCCCCCCCCCCCGAATTATGAAACAGGAGTATGGGACAGGAGTATCATACCCCTGGGGTATTGATACCACCCCCCCCCCCCCCCCTTCCCATACCCCCCTCCCATACCCCTGGGGTATGATACCATCCCCCTTCCCCCCATACACCCCCCCCCCCCCCGAATTATGAAACAGGAGTATGGGATTAGGGGTATGGGATTAGGGGTATGGGGATCCACACCCCAGTGGTATCATACCTGGTATCATGCAGGGTATCGTTTGGCTGTGTATTTATGCATAAAAGCTAGCATAGTTGGAAATAATTAAAGTGAGTTTTTTGATTTTTTAATACATGTTTAAACTTGCATCAGGCGTAGCTTCCGCCCCTCATTAATTATAATTAGTTCTGACTTCTGTGTAACTGTACATGTGTATATACTAGATATACGTAAGTGATTTGGGGTCCCCACATGTGTGACTTTTATGCATAAAAGAGTAATACTTTTGAGCGATTCCAAAACTTACATTAGTTACATGATTTGTTTTCAACTGCTCAAACCTAGTGCAATTTAATTTATGTCGAACTTGTTCCTGTGGTACCGTACGGTTCATGCCAAGGTTTTTTTAAATTTTACAAACTATAATTAATTAGATTTTTCTAGTTTTTATTAGTGTTTTCATATATATTTTTATAATTACATACAAAAACATACATTTTAGTATATAACTGCGATCAAACTAGTCAAGCTAGTCATGATCAAGTTAGTTACTAGAGTTAAGATGAACAAGTTGAGTTATGCGCTCGACTCTACAGCTAGCTCTTCCGGTTTTTGCGATGTAGGGGAAGAAAATTGATATGCGACCGCTACCTTAGTTCGGTAGATGTGCTAGATCTAGATGGGGATTAATTTTTTTTTTTTTTTTTTTTTTTTTTTTTTTTTTTTGCAGTGGTCCTAGTGATAGTTTGTTTATTAAGTGTGCTGTTGTCGACCTAGTCGACTGGCCTGCCTGAAATTAAAAAAAAATCAGGAAATATATTCATATTATAGTGATTTCAGCTATATCAATGCCATTCAAGGTGAACACGGCATTTGAGACACCAAAAGTGAATTTAGCCGCGAATATACCCACAAAATTTGGTAGAGTAAAAAAAAATCAAACGCAAAATACGGAGGAATTTGTCTATCTTTTTTAGGGCCGGCCAGTGGACTAAAAAGTTCTACTTCCGCAAACCACTTTTTTTTCACTGGGAACCAATCGAAAACTTTGGACTTACTCTAATGCCGATATATGTTTCCAACATCGCTGAAAGGGTCCGACAGGATTCGTCAAGAAAAAAAGAAATATCTCCCACCTGGATTCGAACCAGGGTCAAAAGCTTCAAAGGCTATTGTGATAACGCACTACACCATGGGAGGGTGACTTGAGGTTGGAAGGGTCCATAGGAGCTGTTGCACGTGTGTGATATTTGAAAAATACAAGACATACAGACAGAACAATGGACACCGACAAGCATCGCAGACACAGATGTACTAACAATCTTCCAGGTGGGGATCCAAGCGCACAAACATCCTGCTTGTAGAGATTCACTAACTATGAACAAAATCCGTACTAATAATAATAATAATAATAAGACTAGTTACTGCCAGTCGGATCAGAAAGGCAAAAGCGAGACAAGGGAGGATAGCATACATAGGCAATCC
>WBZZ01006089.1:107500-132844 GCA_019918135.1 Paulinella micropora
ACAAATATAACAAGATACAGAGTTAATTTATTACGAGAAGTATATAAAAATAATTTATTTTAAACAATAAAAAGTAATGATTAACTATAAAGCACGATGGGGAGACACAAGAAATACACAGACGAAGAGTGAAAAGAAAGAAATAAGGTTAAGTCAATAAATTATTATAACAAAAATAAAGAGCGACTTAACGGAGAAAGGCGAAATAAATATAATGAAAATAAAAAGATAATAGAATTATTTAAAAAATGGAAGGAAACGGAAGCGTGTTAATGATTTTCTATTTAAGGAAATAGTCAAAAATTTTATATAATAAGTGGTTAGCAATTAATTAATTATTTTATTAATATTTATATCTCTATTGATATAATGCCACCGCCATTACCACCAAGACCAACAAAGAAAAATGTAGAACTATTAAAGACTAAGAAGAATTTAAGGGAAACTAAGACACTGGAGACTAAACAGAGGAAATATAAGGTTGTTGAACTAAGATTGATAAAGAACAGAGGGATAAACGGCTATACGTATCCATTCAGAGATTGATATTAACTTCTATGATATGGATGAGATTGAATTAACAATTATGAGAGCGGTAAAGGATGCAAAAAGTAAAGGCATGACAGGAGAAGCAAGCCTACATGTTAAGTTTGGTTATATAACAGATGCCGATGATAGCAAGTTTTTCAAATGGAAAACTTTTAATGCGTTTAAGTTGAAAGATATAGACGATTTATTTCGTGCTATATATGTATATAATGAAGAAAATCTTGAGGCTAGTGCTAACGGATATGACAGAATTATTCAATATATGAATGTTGAAATTATTCAAGAAGACGGAGGTGGATGTAATGACTCAGGAAGAGATAAAAAAACTAAAATCGAAGAAGGAATTCATATTAACCCAAGAAGCAGGGCGAATAATTGTTTCTTCCAAGTTAATAAAAATATATTAAAAGTCAAACTGAATAAAAATGTATGTCATGATATCAGAAAAGAGTTTAATCTTGAACCAAATTCATTCATACCTTTTTCAGTTGGATTTGAAATATTGAAAAAGTATTGTATTGAAAATAAGTATTTTGAATTAACTGATGCTACAACTAAACAAACTTTAAGGAACTTTGACGACCCCTTAATTACTGCGGATGTGCTTTGTTATTTAGCAAAAGGACATTACTTAGGTTTTGTAAAAAGAAATAAAAATAAGTGTCCTAATTGTTTCACTGAATATTATAACAAACACACTTGCAATAATAAAAGGGTTTCATATGCGAAAGCAAAACTCAGACAAAAAGATAAACAGGTAAGGTTATTATTAACTTCCTTCAAAGAAATGAAATATAACAATCAAGACGAGGTTTTCATTATGACCTTGAAACTTTTACAAATGAATACGAATTACACACCCCGTATATAGCAGGTTATACGATTGCTGATATAGGCTTCAAATATGTAGCAGGTGATGAGTGTATTCCTAAACTACTTGATATAATTTTCAAATATGCGGAAGAGTTAGCAGAAAGAAAACCAAAAGCGAAACTATATGTTAATGCTTTCAATGGTAGTAAGTTTGACCACTACTACCTTCAAAAAGAATTTATCAAAAGAAAGATAAAAGACACACCATTAATAAATAATGGGGCTATTATTTCTATGGAATACAATAACATTAAATTCTAGGACTTGTGTAAGCACACAGAAGGAAGTCTAAAAAAGAACCTTGAAACATTAGGCTGTAATGTATTAAAGTGCGACTTTGACCATAGCAAGGGGAAAAGATGGGAAGAGATGGATGAGGAAACGAAAAAAGAATGTTTGACATACTTAGAGAAAGATGTTATGGGACTTAAAGAACTTCATGAGACACTAAATAAGCAGACATTTGAGAAACATAAAACAAACCTAACTGCTTTTATCTCTACTTCTTTATTAACCTTCAATCTATGGAAAAAGAAGATAGACTGAAAGTATATGATACAACTACCTAATTTGAAACAGGAGAAGGATTTTAGAAGAGCGGTATATGGTGCTAGAAATTACCCAAGCAAAAAAAGATTTATCTCTAAGCAATATGAAAAAATATGAAAGAGGTGAAATAAGTTTTGATGAGATGTTATCTCACTCTATCCAACGGCTTGGTTAGAATTATTTATGACAGGTGAAATCAAGGAGTGCGAAGGTGAAATGAAAGGAAGAATGGGAATATATAATGTTGATTATGTATGCCCTAAACCTTTACTTCATCCGCGAGTGCCATACAGAGATAGCAAAGGTTGTTTGAAGTGGGAGTTAAGAGGCATGAAAGACCAATGGCTTACATCTATTAATATTGAAGATATGATTAAACTTGGATATCAAGTCAAAATCAATCGGGGCTATTACACAGAAGAAGCAGAACCAGTATTTAAAGATTATATATTAGACTTATTCAAGAAAAAACAAAACTCAAAGAAAGGCACTCCACAATATTTATTAGCGAAGTTGTTTATGAATGCTTTATACGGCAAAACCATCCAGAGACAGATAAAAACAATAAGCAAATATATATCTAAATCATGAGTATTGGAAATTCTGGGCTAAGCATGTTATAACCGATACTGAAAAATTCAATGATGAACTTTGGCTTATCTCTGGTATTCCACGAGACGAACATGAAAAAGAAGAAAAAATTACAAAACCCACTCACTACGGAACATTTATCCTAGCATACAGCAGACGGATTATGTATAAGTATATGACTGAAGCCAACCCAGACATTGACCCAGACAGAGATTATTATTATACAGACACAGACAGCATTCAAAGCCATGTAAGAAATATTGAACGGATAAAGAGATTTAGAGATAAATCAATCGGCGGAATGAATGATGAAATTGGAACTGGTTGCAAAATAATAAAAGGTTTATGGATAGCACCTAAGTTATATATGTTGGAGTATGTAAAGAAGGACGATAAGGAAACACACTTCCACTTTAGAGGTAAAGGCTTAGACTTAAAGAAATTAAATCCAGCTTTATATGAATTAATGGACAAGGGCGAAAGCCTAACAAACACAAGAGACTTCATAATGAGAAGATACACACGAGTAGAAACAGCAAACAACAACACATAGAACACTTTAGCATACAACACCAAAAGAATGTCGTAAAAGTTGTTAATACATCGCGATGGTGTGGGCGAGACTTCTACACAGATAATGATAGTATCCCGCACGGCTTCCATATCCGCTCCTAAATTAATGATAGATGTTTGACAATTTCACTCTCATTCGCTGTGCTCGTTCTCGTTTATTGTCAAACATCGAAACCATTAAAGCAAAAACGATGTTTATGAGCAAGCGAAAATGAGCGTTATGTTGATTTTTATTTAAAATTCAACATTGGATGAAAGCGATGCTCATAAATATCAATTAATTAATTTTTTTCTATAAAATATATACCCTATACTATACTATGACCACCCTCACCAGACTATGTGAAAAATTTGAAAAACTTTCAATTGAAGTTGAAAAAAAAATCATTCTCGTTGGAAGATGTGCAACAGGTAACTGATGAAGAAATTAAGGCAATTGAAAAGAGAAAGGAAGGAAAGCCAAAGGATATTTTTCTATTTGGTAAGTATAAAGGTAAGAAAATTCAAGATGTAGCGGTTATTGATAAGCCATACCTTGAATGGGTTATGAAACAGCCGTGGTTTGATAAATTTACAGACATTAAAAGTAAAGTAAAAAAATATCTCTGATATTCGTAAATCCACACTCCCGCTACCGCTCCCGTGTGTTTTACAAACATCGTCTCCATTAATTTTTTTTTTAATTTTCCGATGTTTTAGAATAAGTGAGAGTGCGAAGCACGAAACGCAATTCTAAAATATCAATAACAGACCTGAACACCAAACAGGACTACTTAAATGAAATTGAAAAATGGAACATTGACAGCGAAATTAAGAAACCTTCCATTAAATAGACTAAGCATGATATTGTTTCTTTCTATGAGCAATATAAACCACGTGATGACAATGTGAAAGTAGTTATGCAACCATTGCAAGATAAATCAACATTTTCCATAACGGATAAATAAGAAAGCAAATCGTTGTTTTGGACTACCTCCAAAACAACAATACCATTTAAGGAGGCTGATTTAAAAGAGACTGGAATTACCGAAATAAAGACTAATGTAGAGGAAGAGATAGCACAAAATGAAACCGATATTTTTCTTCAATATGGTAGGTATAAAAACATGAAAATTGAAGATGTTGCTAAGATTGATAAACTATACCTTAAATATTTAATTCAACAACCTTATGTTAATAACAAAGATGCTGTAAAAAATATCTCTGATGATGCATCGCTTTCCGCTTATTATTTTTTTATTATTTACATTATGACATTTTATAACCCATTGTAAATGATATGTAGAATGTTTATGTCTTTTTCTATGTTTATAGACAATCTTTCTTCCACAAAGGCATTCAACTTTTTTTAAATTATATTCTCTTAATCTTTCCTTATGAATTTCTTTGTATTGTCTATTGTATTCTTTTTTATTCTGATTACACGGGACTGAGATACCAGTTTTAAAATTATCGTTTATACACTTTGTGTGTCTTATCCAGTATCCTTCTCTCTGTTCTAATTCAAGGTGGCTATCACAAGGGAAAGCCTCAATCAATTCAATCCAATAGTCGTTCCTTTCTATAATTGAAAACGAATAAGTGTAATTTGTTTCACCTCGTTTATACTAATTAAAATTGTATGTGTGAGATTTAACTCTCTGCTCTAATGTTTTAATCGTGCTTCCGATATATATACCTCACCTGTTTTATTACAGATAAGTTTGTAGATTTTCCCACTTTGATATTTGTTGTAGTTCATTTTATATAATGGTTGGAGTTTATATTTAATATAAAAATACTCCCTCCATCCATCCACATCAATGGTCTTCTACGAAGTTAGCGATAATATTGATATTTCCTCCTCCACCAGCAGAGACAGACTTCTGTGTAAAAGTTAATACATCACTAGGAGTCAGATGTATATCATAACTTCTAAGATTGATTTGTTGAGTTGAACCACTATTTACATATAGTTTAAAAATTGTTGTTCCGTTTGCGATAGCACTCGCCTTTGAGTCGGTATCTACAATTGAATACTTAGAATCAACATCTGCAAAACCTGCTCCAGTTAGTGTTCCATTTAATGCCATTCTGACAACATTCGACTTAGTATCTTCATTTGTAATACTTATCAAAGTTGGATAAACATTTGAATAATTTGTTAAATTAGCACCGCCCACATCAAATACCGCTTTGTTTCTTATACTAATAATAGGACTTTCAGTGGTGTTTGATGCTTTACTTCCTTCCACTTCGTTTGTTATACTTGTATTTATCGTATTCGTTCTCTCAATGAATAAACTGGCACTCGCTGTTTTAAGAGTTTGTATTCCAGTCTTTGCATCATTTCTCATTACTGCCGTAGAAGGTAATGCCGTATTTCGTAGGCTTACACCAGTATCAGCATTCGCATACTCGATCATATGAACTAATTGAAATAATCCTGTTATGGGATTTTCAATATAAAACTTAATAGCACCAAAACCAAGATACTGGAATTGAATTTGAAATACATTTCCTTTGCTCCAGTCTAAGTTTGGCATAGCATAATTTCCATCGCAAGGGTCGTCCCAGTCTTCTTGGTCAATATAATCTACAGCACCTCCCGCACAATGTGCGATATTCATTCCTGCTTGATTTTTGTAAAAATAAAATCCATCAACGAGATCATTTCCTATTCCAATATATGAATAGTAATCTTTTGTATCATCCGTTGTCCATAGAGCAGTAAAGCGGGCTAGGACACCCATTCCAGTTCTATATTTTATTCTCCTTTTACTTACCAGTCTAGCATCTGCCGTAGCATCAGCAGTTGTTTTCAATTCAGCCATATTATTCAAAAATGACACAGACGATTTTGTTTCTGTTTTTGTCCATATCTTAGTATTAATGGTATGTGGAAAGATTTCTTGTAATACTGGTGTTAATTGACTTACTACTGCTTCGCCAAAAGCGGTTTTTGAATTATTTGTTTCAACTTGTCCATCATATCCAACACTGACATTTATAAATTCTCCGTCAGGATTTTCTGCGATTAAGTTTCTCTGATGAGACATTTGACAATCTCACTCCAATCTCAAATATATTTGGGATATCTCGCTATATTCTCAAACGTCGTTTTACATATTATACGAAAAAAAAATTATTTAATCTATTAATCTTTCACGATGTTTATGAGCAAGCGAAAATGAAATGAAAGCGATGCTCATAAATATCTATGAAATGGAAATTATATTTGCCTTAACCTGAACCTCCCGCTGAGTGATTGCTACACTTACGTGCTGATGAGCATTATTCTGTGTAGTGCTAATGAACTCCCATCGCCTCTCATTGGAAAGGTCAAGCCCGCTAACTTCATTTTGGTCTTTGCTCCACAGCGGTCGGGTATTATCCCAAGTATCAACCCAGAACCAGTTGTATTGATACACATTTGAATTCATCAAAACAGAACCTTCAAGTTTAGGTTTCAAGCACATATAATCTTCAAAACTAGCGGGAAATATTTCAAATTCTTGAAGTCGTGCCCCGTCAAGCCTAAGAGCGACTTAAAGGATGTCTCTGATATATTGAGTGAGTCCACTGCAATTTCTGACAAGCCTAAGAGCGACTTAAAGGATGAACCTGCCATATTGATTTTCTAAATTCCAACTTTCGCTGCGCTTTTTGTAAATCTCAAACTCGTTTGAGATATTTTAGAAAATCGGTTCCTTATTATTAAAAATTAAAATTTGTTTTAAAATGATGTTTGACAATAAACGAAGAAGCCCTTGAAATACATCACCAGAAAAAGAACCCAAAAATATGGAACAGAATACGGGTTGATAAACCATTAGACCAAGTTTTCTTGATTTAGCAGATATGAGTAAGATAAAAGACAAGAAAGGAAATAAGGGATATGCTTGGATGTTAGTTTGGATAGATTGTCATTCGAGATATTTAATAATCATTCCATTAAAAAATAAAACAGCAAAAGAAGTTTATTATGCTTTGAAATCAATCAAATATAAACCTAAATCAATTACGACTGACAGCGGGGGAGAATATAAAGGAGCAACTCGTGAATATTTTAATGAATAATAATAATAATAATAATGGAATTAGACATGATGTCGTTGAAGTTGGCGACCATAGAGTGATAGAGTAATAAGAAGTATTAGGAGATGGCTTGACCTTTTATTTGAAACTAATCGTAATTTTGATTGGGTTAGTTATATTCAAGAGTTAGTAGATGCTTATAATCATAAAGTTCATAGAGGAATTCAGGCTAAACCATCGGATGTATTTTGCGGGAGAGACAAAAATAAACAAGCGATAACACGTGATAATTTAATTGACGAATTTAATGTTGGCGATAGTGTAAGAAAAGAAAACAAAAGAAAATGTTTTCTCAAAAGGTGGAAAGACTTTCAGTAAGATTATTTATAAAGTCAAGGGGCGAAAGGGGTTTAAAATCATATTAAATAACGATGAGTTAGTAAGTCCAAGAGATGTATTAAAAACTGATTTTATTAAACCAATTGACGAAGAAAAAGATATGAAGGAGCAAACTAAAGAAGTTATTAAAGAAAAAAAGACAAAAGAACTGCTAAAGCGTGAAGACATTCAACCAGAGAATATCAGGACTTCAAAGCGAGAAAAAAAAAGGCTAAGGTAATATTAGATTTATAAGCAAAAATAGACGATGCAGTGTATGTTAAATCATTAAGCAGAGTTGAACTGGCGACCAAATTTTCATCGGAGTGCTTACTAACCATTTAACTAAACACGCACCGCCTAACAATATGTTAAAAAAGAAAGTATTTGAAGTATTTGATACAGACGAAAAAAAATAAAAGGTTGCTCATAAAAATGTGGATGAAAGAAAAATCATCAACTGGAATTGAACTGGCGACATATTTTCAGATGCTGGCTTACTAACCATTTTTCCGACAATCCGCATTGGAGACTTTCATAAAAAAGAAAGTATTTGAAGTATTATCCACACATCAAATTCTAGAAAATTCTATTTCCGTGAATATGTCCATCATCCGTTTGGTCTTTTGGCGACCAAAGAACCAAAAGGAATTTTACATAATTTCACTGAGGCGACCAAAAGAGTTTCTATGTCAGAGGAACTAATTCCGAGAGAAAATAAAACCAAAAAAGATTGGTTGGAAAATTTAGAAATACGAAAACTTAGCAAGGAACGGCTTATGAAAAGCAAAATAAATGCTGAGGAAAGAATTACAAAGACTGATAAAGAAATCTCCCGCCTTATTGAAAAGAAACAGACAGACATAATTAAGGTTGATGCTATCAATGAGATGTTAAAACGAATGACTATTGAAAATAATGAAGTAGAGGAGGATAAACTATTCGCTTGAGAAAAAAGAAAATAGAACAGAAAAAAGTAAAGAAATAGATAATTTTTATAGGTGGAAAAAAGATAATCGTGGACAACTTTCCGCTATTGTCATGAATAATATTATCGCTGGAATTGAGAACGAGCATTTATCGTGTAATACCTCTTTCAACAAATATTCCAGCGATGGTATTAATGAATACGTAAATGATAGCATCAATAGTAGTATTAAACGTAAAAACGATAGAAATATGCACAGAGTCTTCAGAACCGAGAGTGCAGATAGCAACTCGGAATAAAAAAGACTTAGTGTCAGTTGTTTCGGATAACTCCAAAACAACAACAATGGTTTTTTTAAAATCCAGGGGTTTAAACCCCACCCTCATTCAAAGAAATTTATATTACATATGCTTTTTGTGTGTGTAATAGACTATGGGAGAGCCGAATGAATTAGTTGACGGAGTTGGTGGAATCAACATCGCTGGTGGTAAGTCCTAACTCTATTGTTTCTTTTTTTACGAGAATGAATGTGGATGTAGGTTTCTGGAAGCCACGGGATGAAGTTGAAAAAAAAGCACCTGCCGAACATAAAGACACACAATTCATTCGTGTGTCTGCGGGTTTGTCGGCCTCGGTTTGTTGGATGGCTTTAGCGCCTTCCAAAACGAAACCAAGTATTATACTCGCAGGGCGAGTGAGCGAACCGAGCATTATCTTTTCGCTTGGGTTCCTCTGGATAAAACCATGAGGAACCCTAGAAAGAAAACTTACTTTCTTGTTTCACTCAAGGTTGGGGAGGAGGGAGAAGAGAGTGAGGAAATTCTTGTCTTTCCCTCTCTCTCTGCTTTGATGAAAAAGGTGGGGGATAATGAAAATCCATTAATTGGATTGTCCACATTTTCTAAAATCATTTTTATTAAATGAAAGGGTTTCCTTGTTGTTTTTGACTACTTCAAAATCAATGGGTGTGCTAAATTTATCTTCTCTTTTAGATTATAAAAATCTATCATCTAGATTATAGATGGGGGGGGGGGGGGCTTTTTAGGGTGTTTTGTGATCTCGTATTGATTTTATGTATGTTGCTGAATTTGAAGACAAAACACAAAAAGAAGGCAACGAGTGGTTGCAGCATTTTTGTGTATCTACGACTTCCCTATGGGTAAGAGGACGCTTAAGTAGCAAAATCAGAGTCATTCTACGCCACATTCCGGGATTTTGGTGAAATGGATTTAAATCACTTGAGAAAAAGAAAAAGAAAAAAAAACTTTGAACTGATCATCCTAGATCAACATTTGAGCTATATCCTATTTATCCTATTTATCCTATTTATCCTATTTATCCTATTTATCCTATTTATCCTATTTATCCTATTTATCCTATCATATCCTATCTTATCTTATTTCGAACATTCAGAGCTCCTGGTTCAAAAGGTCTTGCCATCAGCTTTTTGAAGCCTGGCTTTTAGGATTTTCATAGTATCTTGATAGATGGCTGTTCAAAGCTCTTGCCAGCTCTTGCAATCAGCTTTTTGAACCCTGGCTTTTAGGATTTTCATAGTATCTAAGACAATGATAGATTGCTGTTCAAAAGCTCTTGCCATTATCTTTTTGAACGCTTGCTTTCCGGATTTTCGTAACATCTTGATAGATGGCTGTTCAAAAGCTCTTGCCATCAACTTTCTGAACGCTTGCTTTCAGGATTTTCGTCGCATCTTGATAGATGGTTAACGATGATGTAAATGTTGGTCACACCACTTTTGCATGTACCCATAGATAGATAGATAGATAGATAAATAGATAGATAGATAGATAGATAGATAAATAGATAAATAGATAGATAGATAAATAGATAGATAGATAGATAGATATATAGATAGATAGATAGATAGATAGATAGATAGATAGATAGTTGGATAGATAGATAAGAAATCACCGGAGCACCCTCCACCGGGGCACCCTCCAATGCAGCGGCCTGACTCATTCGGAGACCACTACTACTGCTACTACTACTACTACTACTACTACTACTACTACTACTACTACTACTACTACTACCACTACCACTACTACCACTACTACTACTACTACTACTACTACTACTACTACTACTACTACTACCACTACTACTACTACTACTACTACTACTACTACTACTACCACTACTACCACTACTACTACTACTACTACTACTACTACTACTACTACCACTACTACTACTACCACTTCTACTACTACTACCACTACTACTACTACTACTACTACTACTACTACTACTACTACTGCTTCTGCTATTACTACTGCTAGCGAACTGAGGCTTCCTTGTTACGTGTACTATGCTCATTTCAAACATTTTTTTGTAACTATTTCTTTCATTATTGCAATGTAACTTGATGATTTGTTATGATCAAGGCCGGACTCATAGACTTTGAGTAACTTACCATACCTTGTTGCCGCATGTCCCTGCGTAACGGCTAAGCGCTTACCGTGCGGCCCGGGGCCTGGGTCATCATCTTACGACTCATCTGAAAGTCAGTTCTAACTGCAGAAATGTGTCGATATCGCTTTGGTTGTTAATATGAGGCAGGCCAAGTGGTCGTAATCGTTTTCAATGCTTAGTGTTACTAAAAAATACGTTGCGGTTTTTGTCTCAAAGGAAGTGATGGTGTCAGTTACTCCTGTCTAAGTTTCATTTGCGAGCCATGCCATGAACTAATCATACTCGTTGATTTCCACATAGAGTCGCGTTAGCATCAGCCCTATCCGCCAGGTATTGGCTTGCGCGGGTGAGGTGTAGCGCTCAGAGATGATTCACGATCATATTATTATAATGATATTAACTTCAATTGCGATTACTATATTGTTTAAGTACATGATATTGCCAATTGGTAATTTCGGTTACCAATTGGCAACGTTTTTCAGTGACAGGTTTTTGAAGAATTTTTTTACATTTTTTTCTGCTCAATAAAACACAATTGATGACTGATCCAGCTTCCCCAACATCGTAGCAATCGTTGCGTAAAATTTGTCTACCTTTTCCGTGTGTAGAAGTAGAGAAATGTGCCTTTTCCTGACCCACCCTATTTTTTTTGAAATTGTCTTTTTGCATCACTTTTCTCAAAGTCATGGATGTAGGGAGTCTCGTTTCGGCCCCTGCTGTGCAGCTAGGAAAGGCTTGGGCAAAGAGAAAATTTGGGGAAACTGTCTACCAAGACATAAGGCTTGTGGGAACACTGAAGGAAGCAGAAACAAAGTATGCGAAGGCTTTAGTGACTCTTGACTTTGACGAGAAAGACTATTTCTTCAAGACTGGGGATCTGAGACAAGAACAGAAGCATGCAGTGAATGGTTTCAAATGTATTGATGGTGATATGAAAGAGGTAGTAGTGCAGTTTTCAGATGATGAAGAAACCACTGAAGAAGATCGTTCTGAACAGCAGTCTGGGGACATGAATGAGATGGAGTCGGAAGAGCCAGAGGAAGAGGAAGAGGAAGGAGGAGAAGAGGAGGATCACTCTGGTTACAACACATGCCCTTACTCAGACGCTCAAGCACAAAAGGAGGAACAGAAACATACAAACAATGGTTTCATGTGGGAATTGAAGGAACAGTTTGCAGACTGGAGTGCAGATCGACCTGTGTTTGCTCCTAAAACTAGGCTGGAGAATACTGCCACAGCCGATCCCCTTGCGTATGTTTTCTTCTTTCTCTGCTCTTTTGTTTTTATGCTCTATTTCTAGTGCAGTGCAATATGCCCATGTGTTGTGCTTGTGTTTCATGCTGTCCAAACGTGTCGACATGCATTGCATTCAGAGAACACAAGTTCGTACAACTTCATTTTGTCAAGATGTTTCCTTACGGTTTTCATCACTGTCTCTTTGTCCACGGTTTTTGTCTGCATCTCTAACGTCTGGTTGCTATTTTTTTGTGCAATGTGTGTGCAGACATTTCATGCACTTTATGCCACCAAATGCATTCATTGAGTTTACCAACGCTGCCCTCGCAAAGTTGAAGCAGCCTCACCTAGCAAAACCCATCGATCAGGACGACTTTGCTGTCTTTTTGGGGTTGTTGATCAAAATTTCCCAGCTTGATAGGGGCAGGCGTCCAGCACACTGGACCCCCTCAGACGAAATGGGAATGGATGGCCTGCCCGGTGACGGCTTTGGAAGGTACATGTCTGCTAATCGATTTCAGTCCATTTTGCAGAACCTATCAGCTGGCCCAGAAGCTACGGACGCAGATCCATTTTTGCCGGTTCGTTTTATGATGGAAGAAACTAATAAGCGGTTTGCTTGGGCCATCCACCCAGGTCCTAGGATCACTGTCGACGAAAGTATGGGAAAGTGGACAGGGAAAGACATGCCAGGTCAGGTATTTGTCCCTCGAAAACCAATTCCACTTGGGAGGGAATATCATACTGCCTGCGACGTTGTTTCGGGTGTGTGTGTTGCTTTGGAATGTGTGGAAGGTCAAGATCGTGATCGTGAAAAGGAAGAAGTGCAAGACTGGGGTGTAACCACTGCAACTACTTTGAGATTAGTCAAACCCTGGTATGGAACTGGCTGCCTGATAGTCGGGGACTCTTGGTTCGCGTCTGTTAAGACTGCACTTGCTCTCAATGCTTCGGGTCTCGATTTTATTGGCATTGTCAAAACAGCAACTACGAGTTTTCCAAAAATCAAACTGTGGAAGGCCAGGGGAAACAACAAGGATGATCTGGCCTCAGCTGTTTGTCAAAAGGATGGATTCAACCTCCTTGCTGTCAACCAGAATGACCACAACATGCAGCAAATAATTACTACTCGGGGGACTACTTTGCCTGGTAAACCCAGGGAGGCACGGTTCAGCCAACAAAACAAGTTCATTCCGAGGTGCAATGTGGTGGCCCAGTATTACGAATCATTTAACGCGGTAGATTGCTTCAACTCTGTTCGCCACGGCACTTCATCCATGAATTTGAACGTCTTAGTAAGGCACTGGACTAGGCAGACTTTCTCATCTTGATGGACTTTGTTATTACCAACGCTTACTTGCACTACATCTATTTTTCTCACACACACCCCAAGCAATGTTTGTAAAAGGGAAAGGCACCAGCAGGCCCGGGTTTTTCAAAAGTTTGGTGGCAGAAGCCTTGCTGAAGCAGAAACAAGCAGCTGATATTGATTGGTCCATGCTTTCGCCGAGTTCGGAGAACCTCCGTGGCCCTGCTGTCAACGTTCCACACTCCGAATTAGCCACGTACAGTCTCATGGAGATGGCAGATTCAAAGAAACGCAAGAGAGAGCTGGGCGATGCGTTCAATCAGGCAATAACCAGGCCCAAACGCAGGCGTTGTCCTGTGTGTAAGTATGTGACAGGAAGTTCTGCCCCGGTCTTGATGTCTTTCTATTGCAAAACATGCGGGCCCGAAATGACGCTATGTGGCTCAAAGGGTCGGGGGTGTCACGCCTGGCATTTCAAGCATGGAGATCCAAAAAGAAAATAAGAAGTGATTTGTGTGAGGCAATCTTTTGTAGTCGTTGCCAATTGGAAACAGCATTTTTGCAACCAGTTCTCCTACTGAGCGGGCAGACTCACCAGCCATCATATTAAACTTTTCTTTTAATTTTTTCAAGTTTTGGGTCCGGTTTATTAATAATATAATGAATTTTTAATATTTTTTTAATGATTTTTTTATTTTTTCCTGCTTCTGAAAGTAGTTATTTTTCATTGCCAATTGGCAATCATGCGCATGCACTTAAACAATATATATGCATATATATCATCATATATCATAGTACGGTAAAGATCGTTTGGGGGTTTACTAATATAGCCTGAGATTGATGTCTGATTTCGAGTGTCTGCACATTTTGCACTTGTCTAGAGATATTAATATTAATATTAATATTAAATGTAATCATAGTATTTTTTCTGAGTTGAAGTCTAGCTAGTCAAAGTTTCAGAAACAGTCATGAAAAAAGCGGTGATAATTTTAGTGAAGAAGTTGAAATTTGTGGCATGTTCAACTTGATCATAGTAAAAACTGAAGAGAAAAACAATGGCATAATCAGTTTTCTATCGACCCGATTGAAATTTTCAGAAAGTACTGTATTAAAAAGTTGAAAATTGAAAAAAAAATTGGGAAAATTTTTGCAAGGGGCAAAAAATTCACTGCCGTATTAATAGCAGACTTTGTTAGATCATATTAATACAATATATTAATTCGGTGGACAGTACGGGCCTGCATATGTAATGCGTGTCGTTAGAGCCATTACGTGTGCCCGGCTTAATACGTTCCCGCTCTTTGCCTTGGCGCGTTCATTAAAGTTTAACTTGCAGACGATCTACTCAACTTAGATTTGACTCCGGTTTAGTACAGTAGTCTAACAGGTTATGAAGCCTTGAAGCGTGATAGTAAAGCCTGATAAACTTTGTTCACTTATTTTGTTTTTCAGCGTTTTTCGTGGTGTGTGGAAGGCTACCACAGGAAAAAAAAAAAAAAAAAAAAAAAAAAAAAAAAAAAAAAAAACGAACTGGTGACGTGCGGAAGGCTGTCACCAAATCAGGTGAACTGTTGGAACGTGCGGAAGGCTGCCAACAATCACCTGGGGTGGAACGTGCGGAAGGCTGCCACCTAATTTTAATCGAACTGTTCACTAAGAACAAATACTTCCTAATATAGCTTCACTAGAAATAGTAAAAGCAAATTTGGTAGTCGAGGTTTCTCCTACCTTCCGCCCTTTGAAACGCTAATATGGCATCTAATAACTCTGACTTAGTCAAAATGAGGCTGGAAACGCCTAAGTATGATCATGGGAAAGAATGGGAGCTGTGGGAATACACCTTTATATCTATAATAGGTGTCACGCACCCAGATATCCTATCATTAATACCAGGTTTCCAGACTCATGCCTTAGCCAAACCACTATCTATCTACATCCCTCCTGATTCTCCTATCAACGCACCCTTTAAATCACCTAAAGGAGAGGAAGAAGAAGGAATAGGAGAACAAGAAGAAGCAGTAGCTAAGGTTAAGAAAGAGGAGAGAGATGCATCTGCTGAACCGCTAACCATCATTCCGACTGATCAAAAATCTGAGATGCCAAAGGCAGCTGGGAGGAACAAGCCCCAACCGCTATTTGCATTAAGATTCAGCGAGCAGTATTACGAGCAAGAGAAAAAAGAAAAGAAAGCAAGATTGAATAGGCTCCTCTATGCTTTCTTACTTCAATCTTGCGCTCATGACAGAAGTGATGACAATTATGAGACAGGGGGGAACCGATGGGGTAGCCTGCTTCTTGGCACTCAAGAAACATTATGGGGGCCTTGACCTCATAAAGTTTGAAGAGGACCAAGAAGCAGTCTATCATTCATACCCAAAGGAACCCAGAGGTAAGTGCGTGGTTAGCTAACTACACTACCCTGTTGAAGAAGCAAGAAAAGCTGATGGGTAAGATTCCTGAGATCTGATCATGAAGACAGATATGATCATGAGGAAACTTAAACACATGCAACCTTTCAAAAGGTATCATCGATCAGAGACCTAACCTGGAAGAGTTCCTAAAAGTTATAGAACAACTAGCTCAAGGTCATGTCTCTCAGGGCAAGTTACGTAAGCTATACGGTTCCGGAAGCTCAAAGTCTGACCCTATCACTATCAACTTGGTAGGGGCAACTAAGAGCAGAAGGAACCTCAAACTACCTCAGACAGGAGCTAGTATTCAGGAAGGGGGAGAGGAAGGCGTGTGTTGGAACTGTCTCTCCCCCGTCCACAGGATTGCCTTTTGTCTTGTCAAATGTCACCTAACTGACTGTCTTAAAGATGGACATGGTACATTGAAATGTCCTATTAGAAGACGAGCGAGAGTGTCTGACAAAGGAAGTGTAAGAGAGAAGGATAAGGACAGACAGTCTGAGAAGGCAGACAGACATGATAAGAGAGAGGAGACAAGGAAGAAGTAGAAGAAGAAGAAGGAGAAGGAGAGCAGCAAGGAAAGAAGAAAGCTGAAAGCATCTGATTTCATTAAAAAGAAGAAGATGATAAGCTTGAATGCTGAATCCCGTTCCCCTTCCTCTTCTTCCTCTTCTGAGAGTGACGAAGAAGAAGACCCAAGCTTACAAGATAAGTTTGAGCCTTCTTCTGGGTCAGACTCAGAGTCAGAAGACGAGGGAGAGGTGGGATACATTCATCTATGGCTATCATGATGATGAGAAAAGAAGGAGAGGGAGAAGAGGGAGGCAACGAAACACACAAGAACCTCCCCTCACCTACACCTCACACACCGCTTTTGCCACGCGCATTTGTGCCACCATAGGGTTTGTAGACTCCGATTTTGCGTTGGATAAAGTTTCGCGAAAATCTCGGTCTGGATATGTTTATTTATTCAACGGGACACCGCTAGCTTGGTTCTCAAAACTGCAATCCATAATCTCTCAATCCACGTTAGAATCGGAAACGGTATCAGCGAACGAAGCGGTAAGGGAACTTCTCGCGTTATTACAATCTCTCAGGGATATTGGAATCAACCTCAAGGGCCCTACCCCCCTCTTCGAAGACAATGAAGGGACGGTACTATTATCCGAGAGAGGGTTAGGGGAGGCCCGTACCAAGCACATTGAGGTAAGGTACCACCTTCTTGCAAAACTCGTGAAGGACGGCATAGTCAAGTTATTCAGAGTACCAACCGAGGAAAATATTGCGGACATATTTACCAAAATACATTTCACGGTTGAGAAATTTATGTATTTGGCTAAGAAAATTTCCGTCTTGCTAGACAGAGCGGGTCGTGCTCGTATTGGGATGAAACCCGATCAATTTACGTATTGAATCTACCAATAAGATTTACTTTTCTGAACCCGGTATAACCTCGGTATATAGTCATTAATTTTCCGCATACGCACTTACCAATTGTCTTAGGGAGCAGGTTGACTGGAAGCTAGGGGACAAAGGTTGGATCAGCGCCAACCAGAGGACCCTCATTTCTGAATACTTGCACCCATATTACTTTTACAGGTAGTTCGATTGGACCACTGCAAGGCGAAGGATGAGAGCGTAGTTCGGACCTTGGCGTTCTATCGCCCATTATGATAGAGCTTCCTTCATCAGACATGGGAGTAGCCCCAAAATCACTCAACTCTTATCCTTCCATGTCGATGACGGGTGCCACGCGGCGTCTAAATCTGAACACCCTCAAGATGGTCGCTCACTTTGAGAAAAAGGGATTCAGATGTAAAGATCTGGGTAAAGCTACTGAGTTCAAGAATATCCAAATTGTTCAAACTGAGAAAGGGATTGCGTTACATCAACGTAAATACGAACTTCTCATTTTGAACGAATTAGGGTATATGAATGAAGTACCCGCTAAGACCCCCTTCACATCTGAAAACCCGGCACCTCTCAAGAAGGACCACCGGCTATTGAAGTACGACCTAAGATGCCTAATCGGTATCCTCATCTTCTTAGCCGTACATACGAGGCCCCTCCTCATCTGCCCGTTGAGTATTGCTGCTAAATCCCAAGTCCCTAACCCCGACACTTCTTATGCTATGGCGCATCGCATGTTCTTGTGGTTGTTGACACCAAGGGCGTTGTTTTTCCGGAAGGGAGACAAGAATCTTAGGAAACTATTAGAATCTTATTTCTCCCCCCCCCCCCCCCCAAAAACCCCCAAAGACTGGAAACCTAACCACGGATCATGTGCCGCGGCCAATTCAATGCATGAATCCATAGAAAAGTCAGGAATTCCCGGGATGGAAGCTTTCAGTGTACCGATCATTACCAATGTCGATAGGATAATATCGGAAAATCCGTTGGTGTAGAATAATTAATAGTTCAGATAGGTCTCATCTCATGGTAGATTAGCTAGTACAATCAGGTTTACATCATATATTATCAGTATATTCGGATCACCTTGTATACCATATATAATGATGCTATATATGTAACTTGTTTATGCTATGCCTGTATTACATATTCACCTTAATACCACTCACAACATAGGATAAGGTGTGGGTAGGCCATAATCTTCTTCTCGTCGATCAGGCCTGACTTGACTGGGGGGTGCTGCCCTGTGTGTAGTCTAACTGATATACACTTGCCACAGCAAGTTGGGTAGCCACCGTCGACATTATCTCTTGGAGAGAGTGAGGGTAAGAGTGAATATGTTTCGAGTCTGTGTTTTTATCATTTTCACAGGATAGTTAGTAGGACCTGCAGTTAATTTAGTAATTAACCTTGCTCCAGGGGGAGTGTTAGATCATATTAATACAATATATTAATTCGGTGGACAGTACGGGCCGGCATATGTAATGCGTGTCGTTAGAGCCATTACGTGTGCCTGGCTCAATACGTTCCCGCTCTTTGCCTTGGCGTGTTCATTAAAGTTTAACTTGCAGACGATCTACTCAACTAAGATTTGACTCCGGTTTAGTACAGTAGTCTAACAGACTTTTTGCAACTTGAAAAATACTTTGAACCGTCAACTAGCTAGTATTAATACCAATATTACTACGTGACGAATTCAAAATTTTATGATTTTTTTATATTTTTTTAATTTTTATAACAATAATAATATTATTTTTTTCAACTTTTATTATTATGATTCATTATTAATCATATCATGAATAATAGCATGCATGCTGACTTAGCATGTTTTTACATCTTGATTGCTTTTCGGCTACTGATTATTATTTATTAATAATGGCATGCTTAGCATGTTTTTATTAACCCTTATCCTGTCTTGGAACACATTTGTGTCTCTGAATCACATTTATGTCCCAGGCTTTTAATATTGATAAAATTATTATTTCTGAAAGGAAAATAATATACCACGCTGTATTTTAATCATTCAAGAGATACTGAAGAGATCTGTGAAGATCCTGACGTAATATCTCACCGGGAAGTGACTTAAAGGTTTGAGTGAAAATAGGTCACCAACCAATTTTTCCCCACTTTTGGACCACTTTTTTTGTGGCATTTGGCCCTTTTTTTTTCCGAGCATCATAATGTCTGCACACCCTTTGCTTCTCAAGACCCGTGTGCGTGTTCCAGTCAGGGAATTTGGGCCTGACTACGCCAAACAGAAGTGGCCAGATGACTGGAAGGAAAAGCACATATGTGGAACTGTGCACAGAGTTTTCGGTCGTACAAAAGATAAGTTTTGGGTCGAGTGGGACGATGAAGATGAGGAAGATTCGCCGATGATTGCCTCTGAAATTATCAAGTACCAAGTCCAGGGGGCTGCGGATTCGAAGCAGGCATCATCTGGGGATGACAAAGTGGCAAGCAACCACTGGCACCCCAGCTATCTGATGAGTACTATCCCTTTTCTTGGCTCAGTCGGTTTTTGTCTGACATGGTTTCAGTTTTGGCCTTGTGTGTAGGATGGAGGGCTTGATACCAAGCGACCCTGAAGACATCGATTACGAGTACCCTCTGCTTCTTGTTCCATGTTTTTGTTTTATGTTTCCAATGTTGTTTTTGCTAATCCAAGTTTGGAGATGTGTGTTGTTCTTTTTTTGGTGTCTGTGCACATTACCATGCTTGGCTTAGTGATGGATTGCTTATCTGTGTCCTTTGCAGCCCAAACAATGACCAGTCACTAACAGAGAGTGATCCGGAAGGAGGAGAAAAATTAAATCCTGCAGGTGAACAAAAATTCGAGGTCGGAGCAGACGCAGGTTTTATCAGTGACGACGATGTATTGGGCGACACGTCATCAGATGAAGAAGAGGAAGGGGAGCTGAACCCCCGCGATCTGGAACTCGACGGCTTGCCTGCTAGTGAGTTTAAGGACGAAAAGGAATGGAAGGAGGGCATGGCACCTCCTCGTGCGATACCTACTTTCGAAGGGGGGTCAGGCCCACAAATTCCAGTCCGTGCGCCCTCTAGCCTAACCATGTTAGATTTTTTTTTTGCTCCTTCCAACTGACTTTTGGCAGACTGTAGTCCAAAATACAAACAAATACGCAGCTTATAAGCGCCAGCACAATGTGCCAGAGCGTTCACGGCCTTGTCAGCCAGTCTTGCTTTCCGACATACTTGTGTTTGTGGCCATACTTTTGTATATGGGAGTGATGGGGTTGTCTGCAGAGGTTGATTATTGGGCAGGCATTCATGCAAACATCTGGCAGTTTCCAGACCTCTCGGGGGTCATGCCCATGAAGAGGTTTCACGATATCAAACGTTATTTCCATATCTCGGACCCCAATGTGGCAGCTCCCCGAGGGGACCCTGCCTATGACAAATTGTCCCAAGTGCGAACGCTTTTGACGCTGATGAACGAGAGCTTCAAAAAGCTCTGGAATCTGGGATAATGGTTCAGCATCGACGAAGGAATGATTCCCTTCAAAGGGAGGAGCCATTTGAGACAGTATTTGCCAGCCAAACCAATCAAGTGAGGATTCAAGCTTTTTGCGCTATGTTGCTCCATTACAGGTTACTTTTATACTGTCTTGGTTTATGAAGGAGAGGGCACGGTTGCTGATGAAAGTGGCCACGGTATGACATATTCAGTCATTATGAAGTTGCTGGACATAGCTGGCATAGACAACACTGGACGGATCATGGCTTGTGATCGTTTTTGTACAGGTTTACAACTTTTTTTTGACTGTGTCCGTAAGCAGGGAATCCATTGCGTTGGGACAGTATTAAAGACCAGATTGAGGGCAGCCAAGGATTTACTGCAAGGGGTAAGTAACGCAAGTGCTAGAGGGACGATGAAAATGGTCACCTGGTCCATGCATGGTGTGAACTTACATGTAGTAGCATGGAAAGACACTAAAGTAGTTTTGTTTTTGTCTTCTATTTTGGGAGGGCTACAACCACTGTTTCCAGACGGTTACAGGGTGGTGATGGGGCGACCACCGATGTGCACTGCTTTAAAATAGCGAAGGTATATACCCAGCAAATGGGGGGAGTTGATGTTGGTGACCAACTCCGCTTGAGGTGGGGAGTAGAGATGTAGGCATCACCCCCGGATAGCCGGTAAAAAGTACCTTTTCCTGGTGACAGGTGCACATGCTTGTTTTTCAGTATTATTTGTCCGGATTGGACCTGATGCCATTTTATTCCTGGTCTGTTGCCGTTTTCCTTTTTGGCTTCACTAAGCTAATACAACGAGACATCATTCTCATTCTTGAGGACTGTGTTTGGTTGTATTACTGACTTTTTACGAGCTATCGTTGGGGGCATTACATTTGGAGTCCACATCACTAGGGTGATTTCTTTCTGCTTTGCCATACAGGCAACAGAGTGAATTTTCACTGACCTGTCTCACACGGGGACGTCAGACGAAAACAAATACTCCAACACAGCTCCCTCATAACTCTTTCACAAAACAAATAATTTGATTGGTCTCAAGCAGGTGTCTCGTACCCTCTAGCCCACAGTATCTGTGTGCTCACAAGGAGACATCAGATACAAACTCTCTGTCGTTCTTGCTGTTCTCACACAGAGACCAAGAAGAAGGAGGTGGACAGAAAAGTGAAGGAACACACACAAACACAAACAAGCATAGGGACAGGAGCACAACACTTTACCCTTCTAGTTTGTGCATTTATCTGCATTATCTCACACATACGTCAGAGTATTTTTGCAAATCTCTGATCGTTTTCTAAAGGTAGGTCTGAGAACCTATCCGACCGACTGTCGACTTCTCAAGGAGAGCTTTTCTAGCTTCTCTATTACTATCTGTGTGTAGGTCCAAGTGCCTCATACTAGATACAATATAGAAAAGAAGGAGGAGAAAGTAATCTGAGTAAGGAGAACAAGAAATCGAAGAAAGTCAAAGACTATTTTTCTCAAACAAAAACAAACATACAAACAGTGTTTCATAGAGGACAGGGAATCTTATCCTACCCTCTCTATTAGTTTCTCTCTTCACTAGTCAATCGACTGAAGGAGGAACAGAACACAAACGAACAAAAACCAAACATAGGAGCTGACACTGTCCTCCTGTTGATCACTACTACGACATCATGTCGACAGAGACCGCCGAAGTGAGTGAATTCTCGGAGGCAGATCAAAGAAGAGAAGAAGAAGAAGCAGGAGGAGGAGGAGGAGGAAGAGGATTGAATGAAGGAGGAGGAGGAGGATTGAATGAAGGAGGAGGAGATGAAGGAGTAGGAGGAGGAGTAGAAGAGGGCTGGGATGATGAAGGAAGATATGGAGGAGACGAAGATGAAGGAGGATTTGAACAAGAAGAGACGGGAGGAGGAGGAGCATATGGTAATCCCTTACCACCTGCCTACACGGGAGGAGGAGGACGAAAAATGATCGACTTGATTCATAGTGATGGAGACGAGATCACAGTGGAGGAACAACAGTGGGTGCAAGACCACTATGACCTCACTAAAGAAGAGTTTGATAACAAGATGGGGGTAGAGAAGGATACCTATGTGGATCCCTCAGGATCAAAGAAGAGAGAAAAGTCGTGCTAAAAAGGATGTCTATATCCTATTATCAAACACAGCACAGCTCCTCGGCAAACTGGTCTCTGATCCAGAAGAGAGAAAGAAGATACAGCATATCAAGTTTGGGGACACACACACCCACCTTGAATTACTCGATGCTATCTTTGGGGTGTACACTCAAACCCTGATTTGGGAACGTACATACGGCCCACGATGTGAGGGTTACCTCCAGTACACAAACCCAAGAGCAACGGCCAGATTCCTCGCGACTGGTCAGGAGGCAGTCGATGTAACAAAAATGAAGACCAATCTGGGTTCGAAAAACTCGAGTGGCATATTTCATTTTTTTACAATGGAAATAAAGGCCTTGGAGGAGGGGAAGGCAGAGATGGAAAAAAGCATTAAGGCAGCAGGAGAAACTCATCCTGTGATTGATGAGTTAGAGAAGACCGACAGAGTTCTGACCAAGATCAGACTGTTGATGGGTGCGTTACTGCACAAGGAGGCATGGAAGAGATGGATTCCTACCAAGGATCACTCTGTCCTTAAATCACTTAGTAACGCACCACCGGTCGCCAACAAAGCAGGTGTTGACCAATATGTGGAGAAATATAATTTTCTCAGATCTGCTTCTGAATTGGTGGCCTTTATCACTCATGCTCAAAAGCTGGTGATATCTGAGAAGAAGAAGGCGAAAGAGAATGAGGAGTTCGAGAAGACGATGAGACTGGAAAGAATGAAAGCAAAAGTGAGTGGTGCAAAGACACACCCTCCGACATATTTGACCCCACCAGCTCCTGCCCCACCAGCCCCTGCACCCTCGGGCTCAACTACGGTGGTGGTCACAAACACGGAGAAGAAGGACAGACAGAACATCATAAATGCCTTCAAGGGGAAGAAAGGAGGAGTGGCAAGTCTCATGCTATATGCCAAGACGAGCTCAGACAAAGACTCTGATGCTTCGCTTTTGAGCAAGCTCAAAGAGATCAATGCCTGCATGAAGGCTTTTCCTTGCGACGAAACGCAGGAATACGAGGCCCTTGTTACTGTTTTTGACCAATCTCTAGTCTCGGAGGGATTTGATCTGACACAGTGCAAGTTTTTGAGAAAGAAGGAGGAGATTAAGAGAAACAATGCAACAGGCCTAGACGCTCAGTGTGAACTGGCGGTGGCCACACTCATTTCATATTTTCAATCTCATGGATACCAACATCTCTGCACTGGTACTCTCATAGGATTTGAAATCTTTGAGACAGTGGCGATGAGTTTGAGGAGTGCTGTTGGCTTGGCGGCGACCCTTACGGAGGTAGTTTCCTCCTATGGGCTATTCTATGGCCGCAAGTCGATCATCCTCTATTTCTTTTCGGCGTTACACACAGTTAACCCGAGTAAGCTTACTCAGCTCATACAACAATGCTCGACGTTTAGCTCAGTGAAGTCCAAGAACTTCCTCGAGACACACGTGTTCGAAAATACTGTTCAAAGCGTTGCTCCGTCAGCACTGTTTCAAGAAGTGATGAGTGCATGCTCAAACATGGACTCGCTCACGGAGGCACATACGGCACAGGCAGGCGGTGTACCTGTTGGCGCACAAGCCACGTACACAAACAGAGTTGCCGGTTGGAAGAGACAGAGAGAGCCAGACCTGAAGACCGCATGTTGGAGGTGGTTCGCGGGCTTGCAGTGTAAGGCACAGATGGAGAACAGAGACTGCTCTTTCAATCATGATAGGCAGAACCCAACAGCAAGGGCAAATTTTCTGAGCAGGACGGAAGGCAAGGAACCGGGCCTTTTCAATATGCTTCAGATTGCCGCTGTGAACGAAGGTTGGTATGCCAATATGTGTGATGATGAGGAGTTACGAGAGGCAATCATTACCTACATGAAGAGGATGAAGGAGAAAGGAAAGGGAGAGACAAAAGAACTTAAAGGCCTCTCAAAGAGGACGAGAAGGAGGAGCAGGAGCAGGAGGACGAGGAGGAGGAGGAGGAGGAGGACGAGGACGAGGAACATGGAGAGGAGCCTCGAGGTGGCAGGGAACCCCTCAGAGAGGAAGAGGAGGAGGTCGGGGATATACCCCTTATGGAGGGAGAGCTGTTCGAGCTCCAGCCCCCCCACCCAGAGGAGGAGGAGGCTCGTGGGCAAGCTCCAACCCAAATTTCGGTCGAGCTCAGGCCTACAACACTGCCTCGGAGACCGATACGTCATCCTACCCGGACACTACTCAAGGTAATCGTTTCGAGGTGGTGGAATGACTGGAGGGGGAAGAAGAGAGGAAGGAGAAGACTGTGAAGTTTAACACTAAAATCACAGTGCTTTCTAATGCTGTTGTGCAGACTGGGCCAACGCTTCCTCTATGTGAAAACAAAGATGTGGGTACACAGAGACTTCAGCCCAAGATAGTCTCATACCCGTTCATACAGCACGGTTACCAATTATAACTGATGCAAATAGGAAGGCGAGACTTGCGATGGAGGCGAGGAGGCCAATGGCAGA
>WBZZ01006090.1:0-23437 GCA_019918135.1 Paulinella micropora
AAAAATTAATTATCATAAAAGAAATCCAATTGGTTTAGCCACATTTGGAATATAAATACATTAATATAATGACATTTATAAAAAGGTTAAATGTGTTGTTTACCTTGATACACACTATTAACTCACGGCGACGAGAACAGCATAAAGAACAAATCCCCTGCGGTGTTAATATTGATCAGTTTTACATATATTTGAAGAGAAATCACGCACGTATAACAGAAAAGTTAATCAAAAACAAAGATTTTGAATACATAAAAAAAATGTCTATAGAAATACAAAACAAATTTGATGCGCAAATACAATATTCTACGATATAATATTTTGCCATAAATAAAGTATTCTTTTTTTGTTTAAATTTGGTCTTCAATCCAGTTCAATGAAGCGTAAATGCCCGCCGTTCCCCCGCTCGTATTTTGTGCGGATATAGTAAATGTCTTACCTGACCCTAATATCTTGATATTATATTGAGACAAATCAATATATATGGATGAGCCAGCAGACAATACATAAGTAAATATCACGCTTCCACCCGTTCTTGTTGTCCCCGCTGTATCTACCTCGGCCAATGATGTGGCGGTATCGTAATTAGAGTAAGAAGGTGTTCCTCCCAATGCGGTATTAAGAATAATTCTCGCGATACATGTTTTAGTGTCCGAGTTGCTAATACATAAATTCTCAAAGTAGATTATGTTATAATTCGTTTTGCTGTTGAATGTGGCGCGGTTTCTAATGGTAAATATTGCATTTTCAGTTGCTCCTATAGTTTTAACCGAATCATACGAATTAGTAATAGCAATAGTCCTATCAATATTCCCCTCAACCGCCAAAAACATGCTCGCCGTTTTCATTACAACGGATTGAATGCTTGATGAATACGCCTTCGCATAAATAGCAAACGCCGCCTGATCCAATGATGGAGTAGTAGCAGTGCTCGCGTATTTAATCGCATGAATTACTTCCATTCGTCCAGTGCGCGGGTTTTCAATTTTGAATGTAATTTGACCGCTACCCAGATATTGGACGACTATTTCAAACACGTTCAATTTGGTAAAATCAATCGTGGGGAAGTTTCCCGTATTATCACATTTGTCAACATTCCACGCATATTGACTAACCACATTTTCTACACTTCCCGCCGTTCTCACAACTGACATTCCCGAGTTTGATTGTCTTAAACATAAATTGTCTGCTGGTGTGTCTATGCCGATATCGCAATTAAAAGTAGTCGCGGTGGTAGATGACGGAAACAATGCGGAGAATCTAGCAACTAAACCCATACCACTTCTATATTTTGCTCGCTCAATAGTCGTAATCTGCGCGGTTGAATTACCCGAGGCCGATGTAGTCAAAACCGCCATTGAATTAGCAGTTGATATTACCACCCCGCCGTTGGTTTCTGTTTTGTCAAAGAATCGCGTATTAATACCATAAGTAAATACATTTTGTAATACTGGCGACAGAGTAGCCGTTCGCAATTCTCCAAAGGCCGTTGTTGGTAATGCGTCTTTGATGTTATCAATAGATAAAGAAGAAGATGACGATGTAGATGATGACGATGGCGTATTTGTGCTTTGACCAAAAAGGTTCATTTTATTATATAATATGTAATATAAAACATGTCAATAATAATACGCGAATTGCCGAGCGATATAGTTGGACACATAAGGACATTTGTTTATTCAGAGATGCCCCAGCAGGATTATAAAAAGGAATTTTGTACTATATGCGGTTTGTCTCGCACATTTCAGTCGCACCCTCCTATTATAGCAGTTGATATTGATAATGTAGATGGTGCTCAGTTTTTCACAATCTGCTCCATTAATTGCTATAGAAGAGAGTCTAATCTTAGAGCAAAATATGGAGAACCGCCTTCAGTCGTTGTTAAGTATTGACTTTCTTTTTATTTCTCGTGCTTCTTCTTAATGGTGCTTTTGTTTCCTCTTCTTTTTTTGCTTCGTTCTTTGTCGCTTCGCCCCTATTCTCTTTAATAAACGTATTGACAATAACGGCTCCAATCCCGCTTAATTTTCTCAGTTTAGTATTTGTAATATTCGGGTTATCATTATAAATCTGCTCAAGCAATTTATACTTATCCTCTCTACTAGCGCTTTTACCTCATGGTTGATATTTACATTCTTCGTCTCCGTTTTCGCTTTTAATTTCATTAGTATTATTTAAATTTAAATATAAATCTATTTTGCGTCTCAACTCCTCTAGTTCTGTTTTAATTCCTTCTGCCTTAATTTCTTCAGGGTCGGCCACATTAACCCAACTATAACTAAAACTAGTGAGCATATCGCCGTGTCCCAACACATTTGAAACCCACGTGTTAAAATTCTCTAATTTCGGATTGGCGAAATTACTATACGACAAACTAGCATATAGTTTTCGCAACATACTACTCTTCTGTGTGTATTCTGATAGCCAAGGGAAGATTTTAATAATTCTTTTGTTTAGTTCATTGTTCTTTTGTTTATCAAGCACACCATCGCTCTTAATAATAACTGCTTTTTTCTTTTTGAAATGGTTTCGTATTGAATTTACTTGTTCTATTACAAACTGGGGAGTAAAAAGGACAACAGGCCTCTCAGTCCAATTCTTTTTTTGTCCTTCTCTCTTTTTCGCTAGGTTATTCACTCGCAACCAACTCGGTTTATCTGGTATTAATTCATATGTGTTTTTGTCAAATATTTCTACAGGCCTTGCTCCAATTGCTATCATCAAAGCAAGCAGTTTAAGATAAGGGTCATTACTTAATATCATATCATTCATTTTAGCCATTACATCACGGACATCAATTTGTATTTTTTGTTCATTTTTGGCTTTGACATCTTTCTTATACCCCTCAACGATATCAATCCGCTCGTCTTCATTAAGATTAAAATACTTATCAAGTTTGCTCATTTCATATACTTTTTCGCTTTGGTAAGGCTCTATTGCTTTTTTTCTCACCTCAGAAAGTCTTTGTCGCCTACTATTCAAATTAGGATACACAATAGCATATTTAGGATATATTACTTTTAGCGCCTCAAGCACCTCTTCATCACTAGTAGTCGTGCTAAATAAAGATATAATAGCATTATGGAAGGCTATACTTGGTTTTAATTCGCTATCGTAGAAGTTGGACACCACTTCATAAATTTTACTTTCAGTAGTACTAGCAACTCTTAACTGCCTAACAAACTTCTTGTCATCTTCGCTCCACATCGTAGTGTATATAAGACAAGTCTATATTTTTCTAAGTCAAAAATAGAAAATCCACCCCGCGCTAGAAACACGCTAAATCGTCGTTTGGCGACTTGGACACTTGAGAGTGCTATTAAGCAACCGAGAGAGAGAAATTCGTCTTAGTATTAATCGTGTCCAAGTCTGTCCGACGTCCTACCCCCGCGGGCGGAAATTTATTTATGGTATATATACTTTCGGGTAGAGACGAAAAAAAATTTACTCCATCTTAATAAAAGGTTGGACAGGTTGGACAATATAAAAAATGTGTAATACGAAGAAGAATTATATAATAAATATTGAAATTTAATAAGGAAAAAGTGTCCAACCCCGTAAGGGTCAAGTAGGACACGGCCAACCATGGGGTTGGCCACCAATAGGAGAAGACATTTTCACTCGCCCTGCTCTTATATTCATCTCGCGCTTGCTCATTGAATTATATGTTAAGCATACTATACATTGTATATATACCAATGAGTACCATCATAGAAGAAATAAAGGCGGTGTTCAACATCCCTGATCCTAAACAGCAACGATATAGGGAAAAGAATGCGGAGAAAATCAAAGAATATAGAGCAGATTATAGACAGAATAATAAGGACAAAATTAAAGAGCATCAAAAGAAATACAAAGAGGCAAACAGGGACAAGATAAATAAACGGCGACGGGAATATTACAAATTAAATAAGGACAAAATTCAAGAGCAACAAAAAAAATACAGAGACACTAATAAGGAAATATTAGATAAATACAAAGAAGAATATCTCAAGCAGAAGCAGAAAGAAACGGATCCTAATGTTGAATACTTAAAAACTCTTCAATTCTAAAATAATATCGTTATGGCTGAGCCGATGCCACCAATTTTGGAAAAGGGGAGCACTTCCACAATGAGGTACGTATCTCAAGTCAAAAATAACACAATGAGGTACGTATCTCAAGTCAAAAATAACACAATGAGGTACGTATCTTGCCCCCAAAGAAGTGAGCATTCATACAAATATATTTTATACCACGAAGCGTCATTTGAGCACATTAAGGGTAGTGCTTCATCAAAACTAATACACCAGTCTGACATCGGTTTGTAAATACATTTGAATTTTGAGTTAATCCCGCTCTGGATACAATAAACACATCCATCTTTTTTTGTTTGATTTGCTCTGCTATAAAAGTCGCAGGCAGTCCGCGACATAGCGGAGCACGCAAATAGCAGTATTAACAACATTATATATTATCTTTCTCTTTAATTATATTATTATAAATTGCTTCTCGTTGCTTATCTGATAGCGGTAAGCGGTAAAGGATATTTTCAGGTTTTCTAAAAATGTTGGGGTTTCTATTCACTAAGTTCTGAGTGATGCGGATTTGGTCAATTTCCTTCCCTAGCCTTTCCAACTCTTCAAGTTGTTGCTCGTCTTTGCTTTTTTCTTTTTTATTTTCCATCCTATCTTATATTATAAGATATATAATAGCGGATATAAAAAATGCCACACGAAAAACCATTTTTTACGTATTACAATGAAATTAGACGCGAACATAAGTATTTGTTGGATGAAGCAGATGCTGATTGGGCTGAACAAGTTAATGAAGGTATCAATAGTCAAGCCCGCGAGAGGCTTAGAGCGGATAGATTGTTGGATGCTTCAAAAAGAGGGGGGAATACTATGGAGGATTTAAAAGATAAGATTAGTGCGTTGGACAATAAGCAAAGTATTTATGTAAATATGAATTACGATGAACTGAAATCACACCTTCAAGATGACGGCATTGATATGAAAGAATTTGAAAGAAAACATGAACTGCCCCCATGAACGAACAAATGATTGAAATGCGAAAACTAGCAATGGCTACCGATAAATATGATATAGCGCACATAGAAGACAATATCCAGCAAATGAAGCGTGATATAGCGCAATTGGTAAAACAAAAATATAAAGAAGAAGACTTAAAACGATTAACTGATAAGGGCTTAACGTATATGAAAAATAAAGGCAAAGCGGACAAAACTCGCGTAATACGAAGAGAGGATAGAGCGCAAGCGGAGCAGGAATATAAGGAATGGAAAGAAAACCGAGAAGAGTGGGAGAGAAAACACCCAGATGATGCTTCAATAGAAGCAAAGATAGGCGACGAACACAAGATGTTTGTGCCACGAATAGGTGATGACCCCCGAAGTGTAGAAAGATTTGTTAATGCTATTATTAGAAGCATTCAAGAGATAATTATGAGTCCCAGACTTAATAGATTACTTAACCTTGCTACAGGTGCTGGGCGATATGGTGTGATAAGACTAGCGTGGGGGCAGATATTGAGATTAATTGCCAACAATCCACAACTACGTGCGATGAATGTTGGATTACTTGGAAGAAGAAAAGCAGATGCTTTCAATACCCTTTTGCTAGCACTAGCGAGAAATGAAGCGCCAGAGAGATTGGGTTTGCCTCCGCCTAATCCTCGTCTGATCGCAAGCGGACAGCAAAGAATAGGTGATTATGTGTTGAAGGATATGTTGAGAAGATTAGGCTTACAGGTATCAACAATGATGGCATGGCAGACATTTAAAACAGGCGTACAGACTATGACGGTTCTCGGTCTGGGAAACGCACTTGGAGAAATATATAGAACATGGTCTGCTCAACCAGATGCTCTCATTAAGTTGGAAGAAGAACGAATTCATACTGAGGGAAGTAATTATAATGGTGGGGGCACACGAGTGGAAAGCCGTCTTCAATTAGAAGATAGAACTCGTGGCAAATTTCCTTACATTCTACCAGCAGATGCTTTGGACTTAGTTGCTTTTGAACATGATTTATTGTATGCGTCAGGCGACAAGAATGTCCAAGACTTTGCCGATAAACGATACTTTGAAAGAATTACCAATATGAGTGATTATCTAACGAGTAATGGATTGGCTACGGCCGAAGTTGCTAAGAGTATTTTTGACAATTACAACTCAATGTTTTCAAAAGCGGATATATCTAGAATGGCCTTAGAAGCACAGGGAAGGGCACGCGGTGGAGTATCTTTTTGGGATGCGATGAAGTTTTGGAAAACTATCAAAACCACTCCTCCAGATGCGAAGTATAACGGATTTATAGGCGATGTAGATAAAACATTGATGTCCATGATTGGTATCATGAAGAATGTGGGTAGTTTTGATAAGGATGCGACATTTAAAGTAAATAAAGTAGTTGACTCTGTTACATTTAATAAACAATATGCGGAACTCGTTGATGGTTTTAACAAAATGGTTAAATCGCAAGAAACAGCCGATGGTGTGAAAGGTTATTCTCTTATCCAATTGGCGAATGAGACGACAATTAATAATTTTATAGAAAAAATAAATACACAGAGCACAAAATTTATTCCACCAAGTATAGAAAAAGATATAAATCTTAGTGTTGAAGTCCCGATCGCATACTCAGACAATATGGTAGTAGCAGATACTATTGGACTGGGCAATAACTTGCTCATACTTGATGATAAAGGTGCCCAAACGAGGCACTTAAAGGGATTTGTTAAATCGTTGAGAGAGAAAACTGGAAAGAAAATTAAACTTTCCAATTATGACGATCCAAAAGTTGGATGGGAAGAGGCTATTAAACAAGCACTAAATCAAGGTGCTAGTATGTCAGACGTAGCAGACGCAGATGATATTTTGGATAAGAGAATTTACGAAGAAATGCGGGGCAAATTAACTCAAGACCAAATGAAGCAATTAGAAGATTTAGATTTAAAAGATAGTCAAGTTGAAAAAACTAATCCGCCACAAGCAACGCCAGCGCCACCGCAAGCAACACCAGCACCCGCACCACCGCAAGCAACGCCAGCACCACCGCAAGCAACGCCAGCACCATTGCCAGTGCCACTAGTGCCAAGAACAGGCGGATTTGTTGAAGAACCAGTCCAACCGCCACAGACTGATCTAAAAAACGAAGAACAACAAAATGTCGCCAATGACCAAATGGTAGATAGTATGAGAAGTATTGATAAATTGGTTGATAAAATTATGGGTAAAACTCCCGAGGATGAAAGAGAAGATATGTTAGCACTTATCCGTTTTCTTATGCCAAGTGATCAGAATGGAGGTATCGGCACTTCAAAAACTGATCCACTTATTAAAGGTAACGAACAAAGACGTGATCGTATGCTGGCAACTAAAAATGATTTTGAATTGTTAGATAACACAATCTACAACAGCACAAACAACAATTTTATGCTTAATAGATACAATAGAGCCGTTATTCAACAACGAATGAGAGAGACACGAGAATTACCAAAAATGAAGCGAAAACTAACACGAAACTTCTCAGCGGAAATCCCGCGACAAGTTCAAACTCGTCCAGAAAGAAAGGATTTTAAACCACTTGTCAATCCTCCAAGTAATTATGCTTTTGGTAGTCCTTACTCTCCTTATTTCTATAATTATGCTTCACCACCCCAACCATTTGGTGCCGAATATGATAATTATAGATATAATCCAAACTATTTTCAAAACCCATAATATAAGATATCTTATAATATAAGATTAGATGCCTAAATCTATACATAAAGAATTAATAGCAAACAAGTTGCCACGAAAAACACTTTTGAAGCAGAATCTGGAGAAGACCAACATAGAAAAAGCACACGAGGAATTTCCTATTGACAGGCCAGTAATAACAGAAATAGAAAACAAGAAGCCCCTAAATTTCATAATGACTTAGAAATACAACCGATTAAAACACAACGAGATAGTGTCAAACTGCTTCCTATTCAAGAAGAAGGGATATTGCCAGCGATGGGCACTATGGTTATATGTGCCAGCACTGGCGGGGGTAAATCAGTTATGATTTGTAATCTACTCGCCAAAAAGAACATGTTGAAAGGTTTTTACGATAGAATAGTCGTATTTTGCTTAAGCCCATGCCCAATCTTAGAGGACACTCTCAAGTTAAAAAAAGAAGACATAATCAAAGAAGACCGCCCAGAACTAATGCGCGAAATATTAAATAAACAAAAAGAACTGATTAAGACGAAAGGTTTTAAGAAAGCACCAAAGATATTATTGTTATTGGATGACATCGCACAAAGTAAAACTTTTCTTAAATCAGAAGTGCTTACTGCGTTGTTTTTCGCTTCAACACATGCTAAAGTGTCAGTCTGGGTAGCAACTCAGAGTTATACACAACTTCCGCGACGAGTAAGAATTAACTGCCATTGGATGATTATTTTTAACGGAGTAAGAAGGAGCGAACTTGACAGACTGGCAGATGAATATGAAAGTCCGTTTCTAACAAAAAAAGAATTTTACAATATGGTTAAGTATGCTACGGCAGAACCTTATTCATTTCTGGCAATCAATAACACAGTCAGCGATAGAACAGCCCAATTTAGAAAGAATTTCTCCACAATATTACGACTAAACAAGGACAGAGATATGACCAATTTATAAACTAATTCAATTAAAAAGTTTTTTTGTTTCATAATAATATAACATGTCAGCACAGAAACTATATGCGACCCCTTATCATCAAGCAATGTCAATTTGGTATAAAGAAAATGGACAAGGCAAACTCACAACAATTCGTAAGGGAACACCCGAACATGTGGCAATTAGAAAAATAGAAGAAGATATCAAGAGTGGCAAGATTAAAAGTCAAATCCGTCCAAAAGCACCTAGGGCAAAGAAAACACTTAACGAACCAATTGCCAGCGGACAACCTGACCAAATGCCAGATGAAGCATTGAAAAGAAAAGCACCAGACATAGCATCAGCGAATAATTCATCTCCTGAACCAAATGCGAAACCAGTTGAAATGTCTCCAGCACCTAAGGTTGAACATTCTTTGCCAAAGTCCGTCAATCCAACTCCTGTTTCTGTGCCAAAACAAACTACTACAACACCAGCAAGTAAGATAGAAGCAATAGAAGATGCTTCTAAAGAGACACCGCCACCAGAAAAAAAAACCTAAAAAACCATCACAAGTATCAGATAATAACACTATTAATCAAGCCATGGCTGATTTAATGAAAATAAAAGAGGAGAGAATTACACACAAGAATTTACAAATTATGAAAAAAATAATTAGAGGAGAATAAAATAATATATTATGCGGATATTTATATATTTTAAAGTTGATTTAAATTAAATTAACTTATACTATATACGATGATTAAAAATACGAGTGTTTCTATGCGATTGTCAAATGGATTTATTGACAAGATGAATGAAGCAAACCGACCTCAAAGTGATGGATTTCAATTGAATCAGTTTGAATTGTGGAGTAGCAATGGCGCCCCGTTAGTTAATCAGCCACTGACAGAATTTGGCGATTTAGTCCACACAAATCTTCTACTATTCAAAACACATTAACAGACATTTCTGATAAGAAAGGAAATGCGGATGTTGTTGATTTGGACACTGCCGTTAGCAGTCTGGCTTATTTGAAGAAAGCAGTTGAAAATGCTGATGCGAGAGAATTTCAATTAACCTCCCCGCAAGATGCAAGACTTGACAATATACAGAAATCAGTTGATATTATAGACAATCCGTTTCAGGTGAATAATTATTTATTTTTAAATTCTATATTTTTTATTAGTATAATAAGCAGTGTAAAAACTACAACCACAACAACAAAAAATGGAGGGAAAGGATAGTAAAAACACGGAGGAGTTGATGACTCTCAACAACCTCAGATATGAGTTGCCAGCAAATCTAGCACTCACTGAGCAGGGGAGTATCTTTAAGAAGAACTTCGCCGACCAGCAGATTATACCAGTTCGTCGGGGACTGAAATGATTTTTACACTACAGGCAAGCACTGATTTTGTTTATGGAAAGAATTGCTATTTGTCGTTTGATGTCAAGGCCGACGGGTTGGTTACGACAGCAGGAAATAACTGCGCGATCGGTTTTCAAAACACGCCAGCAACTGCTATTTTTGAACGATTTTTGTTGGAAAGTAAGGATGGTAGCGAACTTGAACGAATTGAAGATTTGAATAAACTGGTGCGAAATACTCTCCCGTGGCATTATCCTTTTGATTATCGCCGACAGGCACAGATGGCGGGACAACGAGAGAATGTGGAAGTTAATGCTAATATTACCGACAATTCAGTTGTTGATTTTGCTATTAATACTCCCACGGTCGTAGGCACTGGTCAGTATTTGAAAGTGTGTATTCCTCTCCATTACTTCTCGGGGGTGTTTAATGAAGAAACTCTCATTCCTCCCTCTCTAATTAGTGGTATGAGGCTTCGTTTGACATTTGCGCCACCTCAGGAAGCATTTAACATTATCGGAAGCACTGATGGTAAGGTTTCTACTGGGTTTGATGGTTCCGCTTTGACTTTCACCGTATCAAATCCAGTTGTAATGCTGGAGACATTCTCTCTTGCTCCCGCCGTCCAGAGAAATATTATGGAACAGATGGGAAGCAAGGATGGTCTCCATACACTTATGAAACATATTACAATCAAAAGGCAAACCCGGGCACGTCTGATGATTTTAATCTTCAAGTAAATAAGGCCGTTGCACGTGCTCAGTGCTTGTATATAATCACGCAAAACGTGCTCGCTGACAATGCTGGTATTGATAACCTTGGAACTGCTCAAATGAATTATAAGCAGTATCAGTGCCGTATTGGTGATTGGTATGCTCCGCAACAAAAGATGGAACGCGGAGGAAGCACCGATACCCTTGCTGCCGTTCAACGAGGATGTGCCGAATTGTATATTAACAATCTTCAAGCGACTATGGGTATTCGCGATGCTTACATGTCTTCATCTGTTTCTCTTGAAAACTTTCGCAAGTATTATTCTACTTCAGATAAAACGGGACTTACATCTAACTCAGGATTTGCTACTATTATCCAGACACTCAACCAATCGCCACATATTGGGGCATCTGGTCTTGCAGTTAATAACTCACGAACTGCGGAAGTCAGTCTTCGTTATGCGGCCGATTATAACGCAGATCGTGCCATCACTGCTTGGTTGAAATACGTCAAAGTGGCGTCTATCTATCCCAGTAGATGTGTCGTAAAACAATAAAAAAAATTAAAAATTAGAATAATATATAATTTATAATATAGCAATGTCATTTACGATCTCCAACTTAGAAGACGAAAAGCGCACCCGCAAAAATTTCCTCCTTCGTGTCTCCTCAAGCGATAAAACAGAATCAAAATCCGCTTCTACTCACAATGGCCGTTTCGTCGTTGATTTACCAGCAACTGGTCGTAATATTGATATAATCAGTGCTTATGTCGTTAAAAGTATCTCTATTCCAAACGTTTTCCCAAACATACCGAGTTATGCCAACACTCTCACATTGATTAAAACAACTGGATCGGCTACAAAAACGGCAATCGTAACAGAAAATCAATACACCATTGATACATTTATTACCGCTCTTCAAACTGCGGTTAATTCAGCAATTACCCCCGACTCCGTAGTTATAACTTTGAACTCCGTCAATAAATTGAATTTCGCATTCACTGGTGATACGTATGCTTTTGATTACGATAATAGCACGATTAGAGATAAGATAGGACTAACTGCCGATATCTCGGCGGCGGCGAGTAGCACGATGCAATCTATTGTAAATCTAATCGGTGAAACGGCCGTTTATGTCCATAGCCGTGCTTTAAATCAGTCTGGTTTAGTTGAAGCAAATGGTAATTTCTCTGTCGTTGGTAAATGTAATTTAGACAAGCCCTATGGAGTCCAATGTTATTTTGAATCGTCAAACGATGTCGCCGATTATGTACCATTTAATACTACGAAAAGTTTAAGGTCTATTGATATAGTCATTAGAAATGCGAGTGGTGAAGTTTTGGAGGTTCCTGTCAATTTTGAAGTTTCAATTCTCTTAAAGGCGTATCATACTTAAGCAACAAAAAAAACATAGATATAATGACCTACATACAAAATTTAGACATACTATTCACTCTAATCAAAAACATCAACTCACGCGACGACACAACATAAAGAACAAATCCCCTGCGGTGTTAATATTGACCAATTCTACATATATTTGAAGAGAAATCACGCACGTATAACAGAAAAGTTAATCAAGGATAAGGGTTTTGAATACATAAAAAAAATGTCAATAGAGATAGAAAAAAATTGATGCGCAAATACAATATTCTATGATATAATATTTTGCCATAAATAAATTTCTTTTTTTTAAATTTGGTCTTCAATCCAGTTCAATGAAGCGTAAATGCTCGCCGTTCCACCGCTTGTATTTTGTGCGGATATAGTAAATGTCTTACCTGACCCTATCTTGATATTATATTGAGACAAATCAATATATATGGATGAACCACCAGACAACACATATGTAAATATCACTTCCACCTGTTCTTGTTGTCCCCGCTGTATCTACCTCGGCCAATGATGTGGCGGTATCGTAATTAGAGTAAGAAGGTGTTCCTCCCAATGCGGTATTAAGAATAATTCTCGCGATACATGTTTTAGTGTCCGAGTTGCTAATACATAAATTCTCAAAGTAAATTATGTTGTAATTCGTTTTGCTGTTGAATGTGGCGCGGTTTCTAATAGTAAATATGGCATTCTCAGTTGCTCCTATAGTTTTAACATTATCATACGAGTTAGTTATAGCAATAGTCCTATCAATATTCCCCTCAACCGCCAAAAACATACTCGCCGTTTTCATTACAACGGATTGAAGAGTTGATGAATACGCCTTCGCGTAAATAGCAAACGCCGCCTGATCCAATGATGGAGTGGTGGCAGTGCTCGCGTATTGAATTGAATGAATTACTTCCATTCGTCCAGTTCGCGGGTTTTCAATTTTGAATGTAATTTGACCGCTACCCAGATATTGGACGACTATTTCAAACACATTCAATTTGGTAAAATCAATCGTGGGGAAGTTTCCAGTATTATTACATTTATCAACATTCCAAGCATATTGACTAACCACATTTTCTACATTTCCAGCCGTTCTCACAACAGACATTCCCAAACTTGATTGTCTAGAACATACATTGTCTGCTGGTGTGCCTATGCCAATATCGCAATTGAAACTATCTGCGGCGATAGATGATGGAAACAACGCGGAGAATCTAGCAACCAAGCCCATACCACTTCTATATTTTGCTCTTTCAATTGTTGTAATCTGCGCAGTTGAATTACCCGAGGCCGATGTAGTCAAAACCGCCATTGAATTAGCAGTTGATACCACCCCGCCGTTGGTTTCTGTTTTGTCAAAGAAACGTGTATTAATACCATATGTGAATACATTTTGTAAAACTGGCGACAGAGTAGCCGTTCGCAATTCTCCGAAGGCCGTTGTTGGTAATGCGTCTCTTATAGCATCCGTTGATAATGAAGAAGAAGATGACGATGTAGTTGATGATGATGTCGTATTCGTGCTTTGACCAAACAAATTCATTTTATACATGTAAGTCTATTTTTTCTAGTAAATAATATAAACCATGTCGGTAATAATACGCGAATTGCCGAGCGATATAGTTGGATACATAAGGACATTCGTTTATTCAGAGATGCCACAGCCAAAATATGGAGAAGAATTTTGTAATATATGCGGTTTGTCTCGCACATTTCAGTCGCACCCTCCAATTATAGCAGGTAATTTTTATGGTGTAGATAGTATTGAGTTTTTCACAATCTGCTCCATTAAATGCTACAGACGAGAGTCTAATCTTAGACTAAAATATGGAGAACCGCCTTTAGTCGTTGTTAAGTATTAACCTTCTTTTTATTTCTCGTGCTTCTTCTTAATGGTGCTTTTGTTTCCTCTTCTTTTTTCGCTTCGCTCTTCGTCGCTTCGCCCCTCTTCTCTTTAATAAACGTATTGACAATAACGGCTCCAATGCCGCTTAATTTTCTCAGTTTAGTATTTGTAATATTCGGGTTATCATTGTAAATCTGCTCAAGCAATTTATACGTATCCTCTCTGCTAGCACTTTTGCCTAATGGTTGATATTTACATTCTTCGTCTCCGTTTTCGCTTTTAATTTCATTAGTATTATTTAAATTCAAATATAAATCTATTTTGCGTCTCAACTCCTCTAATTCTGTTTTAATCCCTTCTGCCTTAATTTCTTCAGGGTCGGCCACATTAACCCAACTATAACTAAAACTGGTGAGCATATCGCCGTGCCCCAATACATTTGAAACCCATGTATTAAAATTCTCTAATTTCGGATTGGCGAAATTACTATACGACAAACTAGCATATAGTTTTCGCAACATACTACTCTTCTGTGTGTATTCTGATAGCCAAGGGAAGATTTTGATAATCCTTTTGTTTAGTTCATTATTCTTTTGTTTATCAAGCACCCCTTCGCTGTTGATGATAACTGCTTTTTTCTTTTTGAAATGGTTTCGTATTGAATTTACTTGTTCTATTACAAACTGGGGAGTAAAAAGGTCGACAGGCCTCTCAGTCCAATTCTTTTTTTGTCCTTCTCTCTTCTTTGCTAGGTTATTCACTTGCAACCAACTCGGTTTATCTGGTATTAATTCATATGTGTTTTTGTCAAATATTTCCACAGGCCTCGCTCCAATTGCTATCATCAAAGCAAGCAGTTTAAGATAAGGGTCATTACTTAATATCATATCACTCATTTTAGCCATTACATCACGGACATCAATTTGTATTTTTTGTTCATTTTTGGCTTTGACATCTTTCTTATATCCCTCAACAATATCAATCCGCTCGTCTTCATTTAGATTAAAATACTTATCCAGTTTGCTCATTTCATATACTTTTTCACTTTGGTAAGGCTCTATCGCTTTTTTCCTCACCTCAGAAAGTCTTTGCCTTCTACTATTCAAATTTGGATACACGATAGCATATTTAGGATATATTACTTTAAGTGCCTCAAGCACCTCTTCATCACTAGTTGGTGTGCTAAATAAAGATATAATAGCATTATGAAAAGCTATACTTGGTTTTAATTCGCTATCGTAGAAGTTGGACACCACTTCATAAATTTTACTTTCGGTAGTAGCAACTCTTAACTGCCTAACAAACTTCTTGTCGTCTTCGCTCCACATCTTGGATGGTATATATTAGACAAGTCTATTTTTTTCTAACTCAAAATATTCACTGGCACATTCTCTAGAGCAAAAACAATAGTAATTAAAATACCACTCCATATTCTGAGCGTGAATTATTGGACTTTCTACAACTGATAAAGTAAGCCCGCAGTTGTCGCATAATTCGTAATCATCCGTTTGTAAATCGCTATTAAACAAAAAGAGTTTAATATATTCTTGTAAATCATACGGCAATCGTGCTATAATATCTACCATTACTCTTATATATAATTATATTATTTTAATTATTTTAAAACAATATCAAAGAGAAAAAAATTTAATCAACGAATTTGAACGACCCAATTGATCAGGGCTGCCTCGTGATTCAATCTGGCCAAGGCAGTAAGGCTGTTGAAAATGAATAACTCCTCCTGCGCACCACTCCCCTTGGATACAAGAAAATAGTATTTGTACGAAGGATTTTTGATGCTTGTATCATATTTTGCCCTTGCGTAAAAGCAATCGGGTTTTTCGCGGTGCAAGGCTTTGCCCGCAAACAATTTAATAAATTTTGTGGCTTTCACAAAAGCCTTTGACATCTCAACGAATCGCCCCGTAGTGGTTAAAACCACTCGCGGGGGAATGTCGTTGAAGTTCATCCACGGACGGGGAGCGACTTCTTTCTCATCCGCTGGCGAAGGCGAAGGCGAAGGCGAAGGCGAAGGCATTACGGCTTTGACTTCCTCCTCCTCCTCCTCAACTTCTTCACGTTCTTCGTTAGGTTCAAACCCCATGGCCTCCAACTCGCTGGCGAGTTCCTCCGACATCACCTACCCACACATCAAAAAGCACAAAAACACATGTGTGGGTAGTGCCCGAAAAGCCGTTCTAATCAAATACTCTAATCTGTGCTTTTTACTAATATTTTTGCTTTTGACTACCAAAAACAAAAATGTATTATATTGTCTTATGTATGTGAGTGTGTGCCGTGTTGATTGAGGAGAGGTGAGCGTGTAGGCAGGCACCACGCAACACAAACAAGACAATTTATAAACTTAATTCCATACTATTGTTACTATTACCTCCTTTGTTTTCTATATTGCTGACTTTAGGGACATAGTCAATATATTTCATAAAAGATTGATTAAATGATAGTGCTTCTTTTTCTATGCCGTCGTGTATCTTTTTGAGAACCTCGCCCTTATATTCTTTTTTATTTTCATTATACCACACCATAAAAATCTTTCTTTCCTTTTCAATCTTCCTCATCCTCTTCTTTCTCTTCAAATTAAATCGCCTATCATTCTCCACATTTATACTTTTGTTATTGAGTCTATTCAACATCCTATCGATGGCTTCTATTTTTACTTGGTCTGGTTTCTTTCTTTCGACTATCAATTCGATTTCTTTATCCATTTTGTTTATTCTTTCCTCGCATCTTATCTTTGACAACTTGAGGTTTGCTTTACTTTCCTTATTAGTTTCAAATATATCAAGCCAGTCCTCAACATTTCTATCTTCTAATGAAACTAGGTTCTCACTCATTATGGTGTGTTGTTGTTCTTGTGTAATACGGTAATGCGGTAATGCGGTTCTGCGGTTCCACTGCACCTTTTCAACCGCACACTTTTACTGGATGCTAATAATTATTTTTTTCCTTTTTTCATTGGTCGCTCCTACTTCACCTTTTTTTCAGATAATCTCTTAAGTTGGATGTGTATAGTTTTATGATTGCGAATGTTGCAGTGGTGTCAGATGAAGTGCGCATAGATGAATGGGCAGGGCGCTCACACTCAGTTTTCTGTGTCGTGGGTTCAATTCCCATATAATTTTTTTTAATTTTTTTTTGTCCATTACCTTTTTACTTTTGGCGGAGCGATGTGATGAGTTTTCTTTTTGAGGTGCTTTACTCGTTTATTTCGTTTTTCTTTATGGTTTTTTATTTTTTTACAATGGTTAAAGTCATTTATGTTTTGCTTTTGTGTTTTCATTTCATTTTTACCATTTTTGTTTGTGTGGTTTTCTTGACGCGAAATCGTCGTTTTGGCGACTTGGACACTTGAGAGTGCTATTAAGCAACAGAGTGAGAGAAATTCGTCTTAGTATTAATCGTGTCCAAGGTGTCCAAGTCCGACCTTGTTTTTTGGAAACTTTTGGAGTGTATAGTAGGACAACCCCCCCCTCTCGGAAAATTTACTTTTTTTTTATAAAAGGTTGGACAGGTTGGACAGGTGTAATAGGAAGAAGAATTATACAATAAATATAAAAATTTAATAAGCGAAAAGTGTCCAACCTTTGAAAAACAGGGTTGGACACGGCCGACCTTGGGGTCGGCCACCAATAGGAGAACATATTTCACCTCCCCTGCTCTTATATTCATCTCTCGCTTGCTCATTAAATTCATATTAAGCATACTATACATAGTATATATAAGCAATGAGTGGCATCATTGACGAACTAAAAGTTATTCTTAACTCCCCTAATTCTAAACAGCAACGATATCAAAAAAAATATAGAGAAAATAACGGGGAAAAGATTAAAGAACGGAAAAAGAAATATAGAGAAGCAAACAGGGACAAGATAAATAAACAGCGACGGGAATATTACAAGAATAATAAGGATAAGATTCAAGAGCAACAAAAGAAATACAGGGATATCAATAAGAAAATAGTAGATAAATACAAAGGAATATTTCTTAAGCAGAAAGAGGAAGAGGCAGAGAAGCAGAAAGAGGAGCAGATGGAGAAAATGACGGAGGAGCAAAGGGAGGAGCAGAGAGAAATGGAATCTAATATTAAATTTTTAAGACGCCTTCAATTTTAATCATATTAGCAAAAAAACTTTTTTTTGCATCTCCCCCCAACCCCCCCCCCCCCCCCATTTGTGGTGTGATCATTTATGTTGGATAGACAGGTCTATGTTTTATATTATAAAATAAGCATTAGAAACATAAAAAACAACATAGGACACAACAAAAACAGACATTCAAATATATCAAAAACATATCTTTTTTTTACAAAAAACGACAAACTGAGCACAATAAGAGAGATTTGGACAAAATAACGACAAAAACCATATATACAGAGTATATATACAATTTTATGGAATAAAATGGTGTTTTTGTCGTTATTTTGTCCAAATCTCTCTTATTGTGCTCAGTTTGTCGTTTTTTGTAAAAAAAAGATATGTTTTTGATATATTTGAATGTCTGTTTTTGTTGTGTCCTATGTTGTTTTTTATGTTTCTAATGCTTATTTTATAATATAAAACATAGACCTGTCTATCCAACATAAATGATATATATATATATATATATCGAGCCATCGCGAAGTTTTTGTCGAAAGTGTCTAAGAGATTTACAGCCCACATTGGAAGGGTCTCAAAATACGTCATACCCCTTCGCTTCCAGACTTCTCATATAATCCTCCTCCGTACTGGATTGTGAGGATGCGCGGTCCCGCTCCTCTGGTTGGTCCAAGGGAGGGAAGTCTCGATCGTGATCGAGTTGAGTCTGGAGTAAGTCCCGTTCCGCATCGGAGAGGTCGAAGGAATGAATAAAGGACTGCGGCTGCACGGATTCTGGGTATAGTCGCCGAATTACGGCCCCGATTTTATGTTCATATACCAGCTCCCATCGGGGGTAGCAATGTCGGGAGTGGTAGATGTAGTCCAATGACTGTGTGGCCCGGTGCCATCGGAACTCTGCATCTTGTACAGCACTGTCCCACTGCGGACGAGCGTGCTGTCTGAATTGTCTGCCCCACCCCTCGGTCCAGAGCAGGAGGTTCTGAGGATCGGTTGGGGGTGAGCCCAAGCTGTCACCCAAGGCGCGCATCGCTGGTGTGTAGCCCATGATCCGTATCAGACGCACGCGAATGTGGATGAGCCACACCGCAGGCTGTTCGTGCTGAAAACGGATATAGTGTCTTTGCCTTACTCGTGCCACTCCCTGAAATCGTGCGGGGATTAGCGGTCGCCGGGTGCGATTCGTCATCCGCCTATGGCAAGGGGGGCGAAGATGAGATATGCCTGGCAACGTGTGATGGGAGGTTACGGTTATAAGGGGCGCATCTTAAGGGGCAATCCGAGAGCCTCCTTGATCTGGTGCAACTCGTCACCTTCTGTTGCCAGTTCCAATGGGTGGTCGTGGCCCTTTCTGAGATGATAGGCCGATATGCCTTGACCTCCTCCGGCAGGGGCACGCCTGCTCTTTCCAGGAGTAGGTAAATTGATGTCCGCTTGTGGCCATCGGAGCCTGCGGATCTCGTGGGGTTCCAAGAGCTGTTTAGGCCATGCGTTGATACTATAGAAACGGAACACATATGCACTTTGTTGGTCGGATAAGCTGGCCCAGCCTCAGATAGACCGGACCAGTGTCCACCTCTTATGCCTGCAGGTCAACGATCATTCTCATCGAACCTGAACACCTCAGTGATTATATCGGCACTGCATAATTGGTGCATTAAACTTGGTTCATCTCGGCCGTGCGATACATGGCCACCTAGCTTCCTACGGCTCGACGTCAGCTCCCCGATATCAACGCATCGCTACTGCGCCTCAATTGTCTCAGTCCCGCTTCCGCATCCCGATATCCGGCCCCGGATGATCTCCGTCTACAATGCGCTACACATCGACACACTTCTTTTTCATCTTCCTCTTAGGTTTAAAGAGACCCATCTTTCCGTTTTCTCCTTTTCCTTTTTTTTTTTTTTGAGACAAGTCACTGACCAATCGTTAGTCACTCATTCTGTACGCAACTCTACTCAACCGTTAGGTCTGGGGGGGGGAGGTATCAGACTGAGCACTTTAACGACCGGCCAAACCACTACCGTTGACATTTTACTCTTTTTGACCGGCCGGTTAGATTCTCCTCTGCACGACGTTTCGACTTCACTAACTAGTTTTCGATTTCGTCCAGGAATGACTTCAAACGATTTAATCAAAGTTTTTACGACAATTACCACTTTTTCCCACTCTACTGCCTTTTCCCCCGATTTCCCGTGAAACACGCACGTTGCGGTAAATTTGTGGACACGCAGTCAAGAGAAGCAAAAAATCATTATTGCCGCACAATCTATGTTTTTACATCATGACTTAGAGAGACTTTCCCAAATGAAAATCTCGGACACTTAAACCCACAACTTGGACTTGAAGCCCTCCTTCAAGTGCTACACGTTCAACTTCAAGTGTCACGCAATACCAACTCACAATCTACGTTCAACCACGATCGTATTTTGCAACCAAGTCTGCAAACAAGTAGAAATCTACGTAAATAAACGAAGTGACATCTCAGCTATTTACTGGTATTACCTACGACATTCAAGAGAAAAAAAAATTAGTTTTTCGATTTTGGTTGGAATTTTAATTTTGGTTGGAATTTCGATTTTGGTTGGAAATGTGAATTTTTCAAATTAACTGCTATATTCGTCCGCAAAATATCGTAAGTTTTTGCGAAATGTTACCGTTAAATTGGAAAATTTGAATCAGTTTTTGCCACAAAAATGGAAAACTGACACTGGCAAAAATTAAAATTCCAACCAAAATCGAAAAACTAATTTTTTCTCTCTTGAATGTCGTCAGTAATATTTCACCTACTCTCTGGAGTTAGTGCTTTTGCAGCTGAGCCATAGAGACTTTTAATAAGAGTTCGTTGTGTAATTATCAGTCCCTTGGAGTTGTATCCAAACTCACACTGTTAGTCACGCACTTAGATTAGTTAGCTCTCTTGCAGTTCAGTTCTGCGTTTATGCCTTTGGATTAAAGTGGCTGTGAGCAATCTGGCTTTTAACGAAGTCTTCCGGCAAACCGCAAGTGAAAGGTAGGCACTGGTAAGGTCTGTATGTGACCGGTTTATACCTAATCATCGAACGGCTGCCACTTCTAGTAATATTATCGTTATCCGGTTAAGAGGATTATTAATATCAAGTTAACGACCTCTTACTGTGTCTGGATCGACACATGGGTATATCACTTAAAGTAGCACATATTTACCTATCTGCGCCTACTGGCAACAGCTCCGACCTGCTATTTACTGATATTTCACCTTCTGAGAAGGATTTTAACTTTGATGGCCGCCATCTGTTTTTACGCAATCACTTTTTAATAAAAACTTGTCACTCCTTGCCGTGGCGATGAGTGCACCTCAAGTCTTACTAGTAGCACAACCATATTTATTAATAATATATTATTGTTCACCACTGCTTTTTCTTAGCACAACCACATTTAACAATAATTATTGTTTACCACTGTTTTTACTTACGTTCTTACATGCTTCCTTCTCTACGAAAAGCAAGCGTTCTTCAATGATTAAAAGTCATTAAGTGGAAGATTTCGGGTCCGGAGAGCCTGTTTTGGTCCGACGTGTGATAGATTTAGTTAGAGAGGTGTTTTGGCCCGCAGTGCATGTGTACCTGAAGCAGTGAGGGGGGAAGGGGGGGGGGGGGCACCTAGGCCAACCCCGCGCTGCCGACCCCGCCTCGCCGCGCTGTCGCGCAGTGAGGCGGGGTCGGCAGCGCGGGGTTGGCGTAGGGGGCCCCTTTGCAGTTTATTACACTTAATTTTACACAAGTTGAACACTGCAGTTTGAATTTAAAAAAATAATATATTAAAAAAAAAAAGGTTACTAGTGTGAATGACCGGAAACATAGTATATATCTATAATTTATTAATTTTTTGCAGCCTTTCTATAACCGATTCTAAGAGAGAGAGAGAGAGAGAGAGAGAGAACGAGTGAGTGAGTGAGAGAGTGAGAGAGAGAGAGAGAGAGAGAGACTCAGAGCGAGAGAGAGAGAGAGAGACTCAGAGAGAGAGAGAGAGAGAGAGAGAAAGAGAGAGAGAGACTCAGAGAGAGAGAGAGAGAGAGAGAAAGAGAGAGAGAGACTCAGAGAGAGAGAGACAGAGAGAGAGACAGAGAGAGAGAGAGAGAGAGAGAGAGACAGAGAGAGGTCGGAGAGAGAGAGAGAGAGCTCTATCTATCTATCTATCTATCTATCTATCTATCTATCTATCTATCTATCTGTCTATGTATCTATGTATCTATCTATCTATCTATCTATCTATCTATCTATCTATCTATCTATCTATCTATCTATCTATCTATCTATCTATCTATCTGACCCACAGTGCTCTGTCGGTTTATACTAGACTGTCGAACAGTCTCGAAACTCCATCTGCTTACTGGGCCCTCTGTAATGGAGGTGGGAGCTCGTTCTGCAAGGGGCGCTTTATGGAACGAGCCCTGGCCCCGCCTGGTACCAGGAAGCTTTGGTATTGCCTGTATCAGTCCCTTCCGTGCAAACATCACGGCTTAGCTGGGCATCGGGTTAATACTTTACCCACAGACTTCCTGGTTGACGAAATCAGAAGCTCCTTTTTTCTGACATTAGTCGATATTTCATCTATCCATCTATCTATCTATCTATCTATCTATCTATCTCTCCTATTTAAACAACCGCATCGCAGCCGCAGCATTTTTCTCGGATGAACACATACACACACACACACACACACACGACACACACAACACACACAGGACACACACACGACACACAACACACACATGCACACACAACACACACATACAACACACACACACACACACAAACATACACACACACAACACACAACACACAACACACACACACACACACACACACACACACACAACACACACAACACACAACGCACACACAACACGCACACAAACACACACACACACACACACACTCACACAAACAACGAACACATACACACAACACACACACACACACACACACAACAAGAATAACAAGAACAACAGAACAACAAGAACAACAAACAAACAACAACAATGTGTATGTATGTATGTATGTATGTATGTTAGGTATGTGTGTTTGTGTGTGTGTGTGTGTGTGTGTTGTGTGTGTGTGTGTTGTGTGTGTGTGTGTGTGTTGTGTGTGTGTGTGTGTGTGTTGTCTGTGTTGTCTCCGTGTTGTGTGTGTGTGTGTGTGTGTGTGTGTCTGTGCGTTGTGTGTTGTGTGGTGTGTGTTGTGTGTGTGCGTGTGTGTGTGTGTGTGTGTGTGTGTGTGTTATGTGTGTGTGTGTGTGTGTGTGTCGTGTGCGTGTCGTGTGTGTGTCGTGCTGTGTGTGTGTGTTTTGTCTGTGATGTCTCTGTGTGTGTTGTCTGTGATGTCTCTGTGTGTTGCACACACACATTCTCT
>WBZZ01006091.1:0-12500 GCA_019918135.1 Paulinella micropora
TATTTATTATTATTATTATTAATTATTGTTATTATTACTATTACTATATTATTATTATTACCATTATTATTGCTATTATTATTATTATTATTATTATTATTATTATTATTATTATTATCATTATTATTATTATTATTATTATTATTATTATTATTATTATTATTATTATTATTATTATTATTATTATTATTATTATTATTATTATTATTATTATTATTATTATTATTATTATTATTATTATTTGGACACCGTGATAGCCCAGTGGTCAAGTTCTACCATCTGGGCCCTGTCGCCAGTTCGATTCCCGTCGGTGCCACCAGTATTTTCATTGAACATACCGGTCCGTCTGGAAGTGTTGGAACTGTCCTTGCGGGGGTGTCATTAGAGCTTATCGTCCATTCTTCGTACTCCCTCACGGGTGAGACGATGGAGGCGCATGTGCAGATTTGCATCAGCCATTGACAGAGAAGCACTATTATTATTATTATTATTATTATTATTATTAATATTATTATTATTATTATGGACACCGTGATAGCCCAGTGGTCAAGTTCTACCATCTGGGCCCTGTCGCCAGTTCGATTCCCGTCGGTGCCACCAGTATTTTCATTGAACATACCGGTCTATTTCTGGACCAGTATTTTCATTGAACATACCGGCCCGTCTGGAAGTGTTGGAACTGCCCTTGCGGGGGTGTCATTAGAGCTTATCGTCAATTCTTCGTACTCCCCTCACGGGTGAGACGATGGAGGCGCATGTGCAGAAATGCATCAGCCATTGACAGAGAAGCACTATTATTATTATTATTATTATTATTATTATTATTATACTTCACAGCCCCCATCTGCCCCTGCTGTTGCTGTTGCTGCTATGTCTGTTTGGTGTCCTGACAATGCGTTGGGATGGGCTGACCCCGGTGACCCAATAGAGGCACATGTCCAGGATCTGGATCTGATGCTAAAGTCTGAGGAAGCCTATTATTATTATTATTATTATTATTATTATTATTATTATTATTATTATTATTATTATTATTATTATTATTATTATCATTATTATTATTATTATTATTATTATTATTATTATTATTATTATTATTATTATTATTATTATTATTATTATTATTTGGACACCGTGATAGCCCAGTGGTCAAGTTCTACCATCTGGGCCCTGTCGCCAGTTCGATTCCCGTCGGTGCCACCAGTATTTTCATTGAACATACCGGTCCGTCTGGAAGTGTTGGAACTGCCCGTGCGGGGGTGTCATTAGAGCCTCTCGTCAATTCTTCGTACTCCCCTCACGGGTGAGACGATGGAGGCGCATGTGCAGATTTGCATCAGCCATTGACAGAGAAGCACTATTATTATTATTATTATTATTATTATTATTATTATTATTATTATTATTATTATTATTATTATTATGGACACCGTGATAGCCCAGTGGTCAAGTTCTACCATCTGGGCCCTGTCGCCAGTTCGATTCCCGTCGGTGCCACCAGTATTTTCATTGAACATACCGATCCGTCTGGACCAGTATTTTCATTGAACATACCGGCCCGTCTGGAAGTGTTGGAACTGCCCTTGCGGGGGTGTCATTAGAGCTTATCGTCAATTCTTCGTACTCCCCTCACGGGTGAGACGATGGAGGCGCATGTGCAGAAATGCATCAGCCATTGACAGAGAAGCACTATTATTATTATTATTATTATTATTATTATTATTATTATTATTATTATTATTATTATTATTATTACTATTATTATTAGTGGCACCGCGATAGCCCAGTGGTTAAGGTCTACCATCTGGGACCTGTCGCCAGTTCGATTCCCGTCGGGGACAGTATTTTCAAAGGATATTTTCTTTGAAAATAATGGTCTGTCTGGAAGGCTTGGAGCTGCCTTGCGGTGGTGTCAGTAGAGCCTATCGTCAATTCTTCGTACTCCCCTCACGGGTGAGACGATGGAGGCACATGTGCAGAAATGCATTCGCAATTGACAGAGAAGCACTATTATTATTATTATCATTATTATTATTATTATTGTTGTTGTTGTTGTTGTTATTATTACTATTATTATTATATTGTTATCATTATTATTATTGTTATTATGGACACAGTGATAGCCCAGTGGTCAAGTTCTACCATCTGAGCCCTGTCGCCAGTTCGATTCCCGTCGGTGCCACCAGTATTTTCATTGAACATACCGGTCCGTCTGGAAGAGTCGGAACTGCCCGTGCGAGGGTGTCATTAGAGCCTATCGTCAATTCTTTGTACTCCCCTCACTGGTGAGACGATGGAGGCGCATGTGCAGATTTGCATCAGCCATTGACAGAGAAGCACTATTATTGTTATTATTGTTATTATTATTATTATTATTATTATTATTATTATTATTATTATTATTATTATTATTATTATTATTATTATTATTATTATTATTATTACTATTTATTTGGAACTGCCCTTGCGGGGGTGTCATTAGAGCTTATCGTCAATTCTTCGTACTCCCCTCACGGGTGAGACGATGGAGGCGCATGTGCAGAAATGCATCAGCCGTTGACAGAGAAGCACTATTACTATTTATTATTATTATTATTATTATTATTATTATTATTATTATTATTATTATTGTTGTTATTATTATTATTATTATTATTATTATTATTATTATTGATGGAGGCGCATGTGCAGATTTGCATCAGCCATTGACAGAGAAGCACTATTATTATTATTATTATTATTATTATTATTATTATTATTATTATTATTATTATTATTATTATTATTATTATTATTATTGTGGACACCGTGATAGCCCAGTGGTCAAGTTCTACCATCTGGGTCCTGTCGCCAGTTCGATTCCCGTCGGTGCCACCAGTATTTTCATTGAACATACCGGTCCGTCTGGAAGTGTTGGAACTGCCCTTGCGGGGGTGTCATTAGAGCCTATCGTCAATTCTTCGTACTCCCCTCACGGGTGAGAAGATGGAGGCGCATGTGCAGATTTGCATTAGCCATTGACAAAGAAGCACTATTATTATTATTATTATTATTATTATTATTATTATTATTATTATTATTATTATTGTTATTATTATTATTATTATTATTATTATTATTATTATTATTATTATTATTATTATTATTAATGGAGGCGCATGTGCAGATTTGCATCAGCCATTGACAGAGAAACACTATTATTATTATTATTATTATTATTATGGACACCGTGGTAGCCCAGTGGTCAAGTTCTACCATCTGGGCCCTGTCGCCAGTTCGATTCCCGGCGGTGCCACCAGTATTTTCATTTAACATACCGGTCAGTCTGGAAGTGTTGGAACTGCCCTTGCGGGGGGTGTCATTAGAGCCTATCGTCAATTCTTCGTACTCCTCTCACGGGTGAGACGATGGAGGCGCATGTGCAGATTTGCATCAGCCATTGACAGAGAAGCACTATTATTATTATTATTATTATTATTATTATTATTATTATTATTATTATTATTATTATTATTATTATTATTATTATTATTATTGTTGTTGTTGTTGTTGTTGTTGTTGTCTTGCCCATTGAGAACGGGTGTCAACTGGGGGCAGGTGTCGGTTGACACCGGCCGGCTCCTGCATCGGTACCAGATGAGATGGTAGCGTCAACACGGACCCACGAGTTTCGCTAAGGTAGCACCCGAAGGTGCTACATTAGTTACTCGCGTGGTAATCCTCGGTTGCTCCCCTATTACCTCAGGTATCCGAATTGGAAGTGGCGGCTTTTTTTTTACATCTCTAATAGGGCTTGTTATTACTATTATTATTATTATTATTGTTATTATTATTATTTAGGGAGTACATAGGCCATCGGTCCTTTCCATGGGCTGATTGGTATAAAGCTCCTAGAGTAATGTTCTATGCCGTCACTTCCTTTATTCCACCGATTGGTGTGGAGACTTTCCTTATGGAATGGAGGACTGGATGCACATGGCCTTCTGGCTCAGCAATTGGCAGGAGATACACTATTATTATTATTATTATTATTATTATTATTATTATTATTATTATTATTATTATTATTATTATTATTATTATTATTATTATTATTATTATTTGGTCAAGTTTTACCATCTGGGCCCCGTCGCCAGTTCGATTCCCGTCGGTGCCACCAGTATTTTCATTTAACATACCGGTCCGTCTGGACCAGTATTTTCATTGAACATACCGGTCCGTCCGGAAGTGTTGGAACTGCCCTTGCGGGGGTGACATTAGAGCTTATCGTCAATTCTTCGTACTCCCCTCACGGGTGAGACGATGGAGGCGCATGTGCAGAAATGCATCAGCCATTGACAGAGAAGCACTATTATTATTATTATTATTATTATTATTATTATTATTATTATTATTATTATTATTATTATTATTATTATTATTATTATTATTATTATTATTATTATTATTATTATTATTATTATTATTATTATTATTATTATTATTATTATTATTTGGACACCGTGATAGCCCAGTGGTCAAGTTCTACCATTACTATTATTATTATTATTATTATTATTATTATTATTATTATTATTATTATTATTATTATTATTATTATTATTATTATTGTTATTATTATTATTATTATTATTATTATTATTATTATTATTATTATTATTATTATTATTATTATTATTATTATTATTATTATTATTATTAATGGAGGCACATGTCCAGGATCTGGATCGGATGCTATAGTCTGAGGAAGCCTATTACTATTATTATTATTATTATTATTATTATTATTATTATTATTATTATTATTATTATTATTATTATTATTATTATTATTATTGGACACCGTGATAGCCCAGTGGTCAAGTTCTACCATCTGGGCCCTGTCGCCAGTTCGATTCCCGTCGGTGCCACCAGTATTTTCATTGAACATACCGGTCTATTTCTGGACCAGTATTTTCATTGAACATACCGGCCCGTCTGGAAGTGTTGGAACTGCCCTTGCGGGGGTGTCATTAGAGCTTATCGTCAATTCTTCGTACTCCCCTCACGGGTGAGACGATGGAGGCGCATGTGCAGAAATGCATCAGCCATTGACAGAGAAGCACTATTATTATTATTATTACTATTATTATTATTATTATTACTATTACTATTATTATTATAATTATTATTATTATTATTATTATTATTATTATTATTATTATTATTATTGACACCGTGATAGCCCAGTGGTCAAGTTCTACCATCTGGGCCCTGTCGCCAGTTCGATTCCCGTCGGTGCCACCAGTATTTTCATTGAACATATCTATTTCTGGACCAGTATTTTCATTGAACATACCGGCCCGTCTGGAAGTGTTGGAACTGCCCTTGCGGGGGTGTCATTAGAGCTTATCGTCAATTCTTCGTACTCCCCTCACGGGTGAGACGATGGAGGCGCATGTGCAGAAATGCATCAGCCATTGACAGAGAAGCACTATTATTATTATTATTATTATTATTATTATTATTATTATTATTATTATTATTATTATTATTATTATTATTATTATTATTATTATTTCCCGTCGGTGCCACCAGTATTTCTATTGAACATACCGGTCCGTCTGGAATTGTTGGAACTGCCCTCGCGGGGGTGTCATTAGAGCCTATCGACAATTCTTCGTACTCCCCTCACGGGTGAGACGATGGAGGCGCATGTGCAGATTTGCATCAGCCATTGACAGAGAAGCACTATTATTATTACTATTATTATTATTATTATTTGGACACCGTGATAGCCCAGTGGTCAAGTTCTACCATCTGGGCCCTGTCGCCAATTCGATTCCCGTCGGTGCCACCAGTATTTTCATTGAACATACCGGTCTATTTCTGGACCAGTATTTTCATTGAACATACCGGCCCGTCTGGAAGTGTTGGAACTGCCCTTGCGGGGGTGTCATTAGAGCTTATCGTCAATTCTTCGTACTCCCCTCACGGGTGAGACGATGGAGGCGCATGTGCAGAAATGCATCAGCCATTGACAGAGAAGCACTATTATTATTATTATTATTATTATTATTATTATTATTATTATTATTATTATTATTATTATTATTATTAGGGAGTACATAGGCCATCGGTCCTTTCCATGGGCTGATTGGTATAAAGCTCCTAGAGTAATGTTCTATGCCGTCACTTCCTTTATTCCACCGATTGGTGTGGAGACTTTCCTTATGGAATGGAGGACTGGATGCACATGGCCTTTTGGCTCAGCAATTGGCAGGAGATACACTAGATACACTATTATTATTATTATTATTATTATTATTATTATTATTATTATTATTATTATTATTATTATTATTATTGTTATTATTATTATTTCGGATAACAAGAGGGGACACCATCCACACACATAAGCAAGCAATACTTATGAATAAATTTAAAAAAGGAAGCAGTCTGAGCAAAAAAGAAAGAAAGTTCGAACAAAAAAAAAGTGGGCAGCATGAAAAAAAGTATAAGGTAAAGACAGAAAATATAAAGAAAGGTAAGAGTGGTCCCCGGATAACAAGAAGGGAAACCATCCACACACATCAGCAAGCAATACTAATGAATACATTTTTAAAAACAGGAAGCAGTCTGAGCAAAAAAGAAAGAAACTTCGAACAAAAAAAATAAGTGGACAGCATGAAAAAAAAAACAAGGTAAAGACAGAAAAAATAAAGAAAAGTAAGAGTGGTTCCCGGATAACAAGAAGGGAAACCATCCACACCCATCAGCAAGCAATACTAATAAATAAATTTTAAAAAAGGAAGCAGTCTGAGCAAAAAAGAAAGAAACATCGAACAAAAAAAATAAGGACAGCATGAAAAACAATACAAGGTAAAGACAGAAAAAATAAAGAAAAGTAAGAGTGGTTCCCGGATAACAAGAAGGGAAACCATCCACACCCATCAGCAAGCAATACTAATGAATAAATTAAAAAAAAGGAAGCAGTCTGAGCAAAAAAGAAAGAAACTTCGAACAAAAAAAAATAAGTGGGCAGCATGGAAAGTAAGAGTGGTTCCCGGATAACAAAAAGGAAACCATCCACACCCGTCAGCAAGCAATACTAATAAATAAATGTAAGAAAAGGAAGCAGTCTGAGCAAAAAAGAAAGAAACTTCGAACAAAAAAAAAAGTGAGCAGCATGAAAAAAAAATACAAGCTAAAGACAGAAAAAATAAAGAAAAGTAAGAGTGGTTCCCGGATAACAAAAAGGGAAACCATCCACACCCATCAGCAAGCAATACTAATGAACAAATTTAAAAAAAGGAAGCAGTCTGAGCAAAAAAGAAAGAAACTTCGAACAAAAAAAAAGTGGACAGCATGAAAAAAAATACAAGGTAAAGACAGAAAAAATAAAGAAAAGTAGACAGACAAAAAAAAGCAAAAAAAAAACAAAAAGAAAAGTAGGGAGTTACTTACATCTCGAGCGTTTTCCTCGTCCTCCGTCATTTTGCGAAACAGGACCTGCAGCATACAACATGGGCAGGCAAATGCAACACAACACAAACGAAGGACCTCATATCCCGCCCGACAAGCCAGGGCGCAGTCCCTCCTTTCTTTTTCGTATTTGCACCGTGTGGAAATAATTTTCCACACGGTGGAGTTAGGACAGGTGATTTTCTCACCTGTTACGCTTTCGACAACAAACCCACCTGCGGGGGCTCCTCGACTGCAGGGACTCTTGTCAGCATCGCGAAGTTCTCTCTTTTTTTTTCGCGATCTCTCTTTCTCTGACTGTCCACATGTTGTACTGGCGGTTATTTCCGTTTTGACGCCTCGTCAACACAAAAAGACAAACAAACACGACAAACAACAGCAACAGCAATACCAACGACAAGGACAACAAGAACATGAGAATGAGACACAGCACGCAGAAGCACAAGGACAAGGCAGCAGCAACAGAGGCAGAAAAGAGCAAGGACCTGAGGGGCCGTCACGGCAGGTGAACATGTCGTCGTAGGAGGGGTCGTACGGCACCGAGTCCAACGCCATGCAACGCACTCACAAACCAAACAAGTGATTAGTAGGTTTTTCAAAACAAAGAAAAAGAAGGTACCTATGTCTTCTTGTTTTTGCTTCCAATGTCTTCTTGAGTTGTGGCTTCTGCCACGCTCAATAAGTTGAGAGTAGTCTCTCAAGAAGCAAGATCCCGCCCAAACCGCCCAGCAATCGCCCACCAACCTTTCGAGAAAAAAAAAGGACCACCGCCCACCAATTTTTTCAGGAAAAAGTGTGGCCGGACAGCTTTCTGCTGCCTTTTTGTGAACGGGTTTTTGGCCGGACAGCCGCGTGCTTCCTTTTTTCGGGTTTGGGTTGTTTCATTTTCGAACTCACAACTCGGCGAAGGTGCTGTGCACGAAGTCCCTGCCAGTATGGCATTGGAACCCCTGTCTTTGGACTTGGAGATAAGGCGACTTGCGCCTAGGCTGTCTAGTACCGAGGTGGACAGTATAAGGTCCAAAATTGTCCTTGCGAGAAACGTGCAGGAGGTTGGAGTTCGCCCTGCGGCAAGAACGATGGTACCAAAAGTGTACGTTGCAACCGCTTTTTTGACTACTCTGTGTCTGTGTGATCGTGCCCGGTGGGGCAGGGGGTAGGTACGTAGGTTGAAAGCTGCCTACTGGGATCGGAAAGCGCGGGATGTCACATTCCATCCAGGTCTCTGTGTATATGTGTGTGTGTGTCTGTGTGTGTGTGTCTCAGGGCACATTTTGAATTTTTTTTTTCTTTTGCTCGAGGTGCCCACGGCGCGGTGGAAGACGCTACAGCATATTGCATTAATTGGAGTGGCCCACTACAAGTACGGAAAGTAGTGATCATCACTTAGTACGTAGTGATGCATCACTAAGCTGTTAGTGATGAGCTTAGTGATATATTTTTTACTTAGTGATGAGGGTAGTGATGATCACTACCTATTTGCATCAGTGGAAAAAAATGAAAAGGTTAGTGATGAAATACGTCGTGATCATCACTACACTAGTGATCTTGATGAAAGTTAGTGATGAAACACGTAGTGATCATCACTACGCTAGTGATCTATGATGAAAGCTAGTGATGAAATACGTAGTGATCATCACTACGTTAGTGATGTGTTACAAAACTAAAAAAAGTTAGTGATAAAATTCATAGTGACGAGCACTAGGGTAGTGATCTTGTTTAGAATGTGTCTTAGTGATGATCAGTACACGCTCAAGCTAATAAAAGTCTAGTGCTCATCACTAAGTGTCATAATCTAGTGCCCATCACTACCTTGTGAGTGTCCATCACTAAGGTCATAGTGACCGGAACTAGTTATATTGAACATCATATTAAAGTTATCTGTACCCTGTCTCTGTGAAATATGAGCGTCACTGGGATATTTTTAATAATCAGTGTCTTGATTTAAAAGGTAGATTGTGTCTAAAATGTTGCTGGATTTAATGAATTTCTTACATCTGTCTCCTGCTGATCCAAGAAGTACTCAGCATCGCTATCATTACTTTCCTCACCGTCCGGGGCCGCAAAAATCTCGTTTAGACTAGGAGCGTCAGGCCTAGCTATAGAGTCCACCCCACCTTGGTCCGCCTCATGATCTGACGATTCCAGATTCACCTCTAGTATTTGTCTTGCTTCTGGCAGTTTCTGTTCAGCCTCACTGTCACTCGCATATAACGCATCAAGATCAACCACAGGAATGTCTTGGTCAGGTGCTGGTGCTGGATCCTTACCATCCACCAACCTATCCACTGCCTCTTGCATATAATCAGGCAGAATGGAATCATCGACCGGAATCCAATACATGAAGCCACTCTTGGTAGGTACGTCTGCAGTCACGCAAGGCATCTCCAATGAGCTCAAAGGGCGAAACTGCAATTTCTCTCTGCGATCGGGAATCGCTTTACATAGCCACACACCACGCTTTTTGGGATCTGCGTAGCACCGCAGAAGCTCTACCGCTGCGAGTTCCGAAGTTATGTCTGGATTGGTCAATGCCACTGCAAGGTAATAGCGGATATATGCACCATATCTCGCACTGCTGCGAACCCCACCTGGAAAATCTCTTTTGAGATCTTCCTTTACAACTGCACATGTTCCTCCTGCGTAACGTTTGCTGGATGATTCACCACATATCATGCACACCGCTCGGACGACTGCCCTCCTGTGCTTAGTAACATCACAACGAAGAGCAGAGAAATCAGGACGTTCATTTGTTGGCATCTTGTCTTCATCAACTCGAGAAAGCCCTAACTCTCTCCAGTACTTTTCCAAGAATGAAATGACATCCTTACGGTGCTCTTCAGCGAGCTTGTACTTTTTTGTACAAATTAACTTGTTTGTTCACCCGGATTCACATGGAGCTGGAGCTGGTTTTCATCAAACTGAAAACATTTCTTCCTGGTGTTTGGCATGACAGCGCTTTGTTGCACGTCAGAGAGCGCCTGTCCAAATGTGCTTCTCAGACATGCAACCTCACTCCAGCGTTTGAAAAGGGTCGTTTCAGGGTCTTTCTGGCTGTGTACTTGGCCTTTCAGGAACTTCTGCGCCTTTCTAGCCAATACGCAGAAGTGTCTGGTAGAGGGCCCAATTGTGATGCATAACTCCAGTGTCACACAAGTTGATGCAGCCAAAAGGTATGCTCCGTCCTGGGTAGGACTTGTGCAATCTTCACTACCTACAAGGATATGTCCACCTTCATACATTACGTCATTTCAATGTAAATCTTGCATACCATGATGATTATTACTATTGTCAAGATGTAGTGACTAGACAATATACCTTATGATGACGACCACTATAGTGATCATCACTAAGATGCTAGTGCTCATTACTACGTGTCTAGTGCCCATCACTAAAAACCTAGTTTCCATCACTAAAACTGTAGTGATCATCACTACGGTTGACTTTTTTTTTTTTTTTTTTTTTTTTTTTTTGTTGCAAAAGTACCTGTTCGGTGATCCACGTGCCTAGGTTGTTCAATGCAACTGGGTCGCTAGGGATTTTGCGCAGTTTGGTTACCAGAACACGAAAAAGACGCGCTAAACACTTGAGTACTTCTTGCTTGATGCCCAGACCATCATAAATCCAAGGGCCGCAAAAACGAATAAAAAACGAAGCGTCCGCTACCTTGGCCTTGCCAAATGTTCCGTACGGTGACCCCGTCCCACGCTGCCCTCGCAGTGCCCGGACTGCCATGTAACGTATGTCGATTTCCTTCCTGATAGACATTAAAGGCCATGTTCGAGTACTGCTTGTTGATCTTGGTCAATTCAGCTTCGCGTGCAGCAAAGAGAGCTTCTACTCTTATGCGTCGAGCCTCGTATTGGGCGGTCGTGTCATCACGCTCTCTGCGTACAGGTCTTGGCTGACCTGGCAGGGGCTTGTGTTTGGGATGTTTCTTTCCTTCAGAGTCATCCGACGTCATTGCAACAATATGCGCAACGGCGTTTTGGTCAACGTGCGTTCCATCAACCATCATATCCAGCACAGAATCGAAGGCAGGGATTCCTTGGCATGCATTATCATACTTGACACCTTGAGAATGGTGCGGCTTTTGGAACGGACGCAGACCTTGGTTATGTCGTCGCACGTCCGACGCTCGATCAGCATGCCACGCAGCTGTCTTGTTGCGGGGTGGAGCCGTGGCACAGGGCGGTCCATAACGAGCATCAGTGCGCATGGGATGACCGACTGGGAGAAAGGCTCGAAAGTCCGGAGTGATAGTATGAGTGCTCCCGATTGTGACAAACTCTGTGAAGCAGCAGCAACATGCGTACCTGCCGCTCTGATTAGTACCGGCGACATGCTTTTGACCTTGGCCGTCTGCCATCACTCCTAAGCATAGGACTCTGCATGTCTTCTCGGCTCCTTCCCGGTCACGCACCATACGCGGCGCATATGCATGGCGCAGCTGAAGGACCAGAGACGAAAAGGCTGTTTTCAGGTTTGGGGGGATATACGGACCTCCCACTATACCTCCCATCCACAGCTCGCCTTATGTAGAGAAGGCAATATTCTTGATGGTGCTTACCCATACACTGTGGAGGGCACTGTACTGTGTAGAAACCACAGGCGTGCCATCAGATCCCAACAAAACTGGTATGACGCAGATCTCTTGCTGTGCACCCGCCGCAGAGCTCGCTGCTTGCTGCATTTTCAGCTTGTAGCGGGGTGAACAGCGGATGCAGCACATAAATCCTGGTGCAGCGGCAGCTCGCGCGTCGTGGACCTGCCTGCTTGCTTGAAGCTGGTTCCAAGTCTTGTTCACCATACTTGCATCCAGTTGCGTGCCAATGTCCGCCACAAAAACCCGTTCCCCTCGCAAGGCCTAGGGGTGTCCGTTAGAGCATTCGGATGCCTTGTCTGCAGCAGGAGTAAGCGAACACTCCAAGTAACACCTAACATTCATTCACATTCATCACACATATTCGATTCATCACACACATTGGATATTTCATCATAGTATGTAGTGATGGCCAGTTAACAGTTAGTGATGG
>WBZZ01006091.1:17500-57905 GCA_019918135.1 Paulinella micropora
GCACTAAGTCTAATATATTTAGTGCCCATCACTACATAGTTAGTGCCCATCACTACATAGTTAGTGCCCATCACTTACTATGTAGTCGTAGTTACAATTTTACATAAAAAAGATACAATTTTACCATATTCATGCATACATACATACATACATACATTTGTACAATCTACATACATACATACATACAAAACACTTAGGGGACAAGGACGCCCTGAAGTCTGAGACAGGTGCTTTCGACGCATCAAGAGACGCTGATGCAGAATGCGCTGCCTTCTTAGAGTCCGCGGTACATACGTAGATAGGTAGATAGATAGACACATAGATACATCGATACGATATTAGATACATAGATAGATACATAGGTACATAGATAGATACATAGGTACATAGATAGATAGATAGATAGATAGATAGATAGATAGATAGGTAGATAGATAGATAGATAGATAGATAGATAGATAGATAGATAGATAGATAGATAGATAGACTGACTACGTATAACTAGTTAGTGCCCATCACTACATAGTTAGTTCTCATCACTAAACATGTAGTCATTTCAGTATTACATGACATAGTAAGTGATGCGCACTAAATTGTTAGTGATGGTCACTGTGTTTTACTTTGTAGTGATCGTCACTATAGTTAGTGACTAGCACTACGTGTTATATTTAGCGCACATCACTAAATAGTTAGTGGCCATATTCACTTAGTAGATAGGGAGATAGATAGATGGTAGATGGGTAGATAGGTAGATAGATAGATAGGTAGATATAGATATAGATATTTAAAATGTGTGTGTGTGTGTGTCTTTGTGTTTATGTATGTAGGAAGTGCAAGCCTACTTGCAGAAGCAAGACCCGAATATGCAAGACACGGTTAAAAACGCGGTCGGTATTTACTTCCTGGCACAGAAGCACCCAGGCGGCCTTAGCAGTTTCGCCATTGATCGTGCTCGTTGGGTGGGACCATTTATGGCCTGTCCCGATCTTGTTTTTGACACGAATGTTTTTGCAGCTGCAAAGAATACTACGCCAGGGCGACGATGAATTACAACATGGGGGTTGAGGACACTGGGTGGGACGAGGAGCAATGTGAAAAATTTCTCGATCTGTTTAGCCGGCAGCAAGTGCTCTACAAGATTAACACTAGTGACAAGTTTTTATTTCATCTCAGCTGACCAGCGCAGCAGAGCGCCGCGGTGCACGAGTTTCTGGCACTGCGCAAGACCTTGCCGGTATATGCAGGTAAGTGCCCATCACTACATAGGAAGTGCCCAACACTAGATAGTAAGGTTCACTACATAGTAAGTGCCCATCACTACATAGTAAGTGCCCATCACTACATAGTAAGTGCCCATCACTACATAGTAAGTGCCCATCACTACATACTAAGTGCCCATCACTTCATACGAAATAGTAATTTACTCCACTTTCTACTCCATAGACGCGCCGCCACCTCCACCTGCACCCAGCGCATCGCAGCCAGCCGGCTCTGGCCCAGCGCAGGCACAGCGAAGCTTGGAAGATATGAGGGAGATTCTTGGAGAGGATGAGGATGATACTGCAGCCGTGCCAGACGATAAGGAAGGGGAGTCTGCAGGTGAGGAAGAAGTGGAGGAGGAGAACACAGGGTATGTCACGCGCCCGGAAACGAGTATGTGGAACAAGTGATGGCACTGTGCACTGCTCACATGGAGGCTGAAAAGAAACCAACCCCATTGACGGTCAAATGAACCTCAGGTATTCGTTCCAAGTTTCATACATACGTTACAAGTGTGATTGCAAAGTTCAAGTTTCATACATACAGTGTGATTGTAATGTGACCATCTCAGGGTGTCCTTCAAGGAATTGCTGGATTCCCACGTGAAGGTCTTCGCGGATAGGGAGATGACGAAGAGTCTTCCTATACAAAGACTGGGTACGTTGATTCTTAGCATTACGGATAATATCACCTAAGCCACATAGGATGTAGTGATGGTCACTTTGAAGTTAGTGATGGTCACTTTGCAGTTAGTGATGGACACTTAGAGGTTAGTGATGGTCACTTACAGGTTAGTGATGATCACTTAGAGGTTAGTGAAGATCACTCAGAGGTTAGTGATGATCACTCAGAGGTTAGTGATGGTTACTTAGACGTTACTGATGATCACTTGATGCATAGCACATCATTGCTTGCCATGTGCAGAGACTTCTCTGGCAATCACGGCGAAAGCTCTCAGGAACTTCTCCAAGAGCAAAATGTTCAGCAAAATGCCCGTGACAGAGTAACTTACTGTCCTGTTTGCATATGTTACTGCTTCATGTATTGCGTGGGTATGTGCAGGCCCTGGGGAAAGGAGAAAAAGACATCGTTTCAGGCTGTGAAAGAATCAATGCCTGTAATCAAGTATGACGAGTTAGATCCACAGCCAGCTAAGCTGGACATTGCGGGTCTCATCTTCATAAAGGTATTCCTGGAATGTACCAGTTTAGGAGGCAAATGGACAGAAACATAGCGAAGGTCTCCTCTCTCTCTCTAAAATAATAATAATAATAATAATAGACTCGACTGGCGAATAATAATAATAATAATAATAATAATAATAATAATAATAATAATAATAATAACAATGATAATAAGAATAGTAATAACTTTCTGTGTGTGTCTCAAACACATACTCTCACTCTTCTCTCTCTGAAGTTAGTGATGGTCACTTCGAAGTTAGTGATGGTCACTTTGAGGTTAGAGTTTAGTGATGGTGTCTTCGAAGTTAGTGATGGTCACTTAGATGTTAGTGATGGTCACTCGGAAGCCAGTGATGGTCACTTAAACGTTAGTGATGGTCACTTAGATGTTAGTGATGGTCACTTAAAAGTTAGTGATGGTCACTTAGATGTTAGTGATGGTCACTTTGAGGTTAGTCGCTGGACATAACGGTACGCTAGCACACTCTAGCCTTTACGGATCAGGTAGACTCGAAAGCATACATACATAACGGTACGCTAGCGACCCTACCAGCCTCGAAACGCTGCACCGCTTGTTGTAGGCTTTGGGCACACTTTAACACGACTACTATTTTAAATTGTTAAATTGTGCCCAAAAGCCTTCCTCTCTCTCTTCGAAGTTAGTGATGGTCATTTGGAAGTTAGTGATGGTCACTTTGAGGTTAGAGGTTAGTGATGGTATCTTCGAAGTTAGTGATGGTCACTTAGCAGTTAGTGATGGTCACTCGGAATTCAGTGATGGTCACTTAACAGTTAGTGATGGTCACATAACAGTTAGTGATGGTCAATTAACATTTAGTGATGGTCACTTAACAGTTAGTGATGGTCACTTAACAGTTAGTGATGGTCTCTCTCTCTCTCTCTCTGTAGGTTGGCGTGCCAGGCATCACGGACGCGTCTTTGAACAGGCACATAATCAATCAGTTGTGTGATCTTGTCGCGCTACACTATTTCCCGTATGCCAACAAGAAAATCGATAGTATGATCTCTCTCTTGCGCTCTCTCTCTCTCTCTCTCTTTCTTTCTTTCTTTCTTTCTCTATCTCTCTCTCTATATATATATATCTATATATATCTATATATATGCATCCACTTACTATGCTGCTTTTCTTTCTCTCTGTTTTGTACTGTGCAGCTTACAGCCGGTGGGTGCAACACGCTACGAGTGTTCTCAAGAAGAGGGGGACCCCTGACGATATCACACGACGTTACACGCGGTTGCATAATTTCTTCTTTAACCGTGTGGGCCCCTGGTCGGCCAACATGATCAACGCAACTGTCTTCTGGCGGATGCGCTTGCTCTGTCAAAAACCAAAAAAGGTCTCTCCCTCTCTCCCTATATATGTCATTAGTGCCAATCACTTAGTATGTAGTGACGATTGCCCCTTTCTGTCTAAGTCTCTCTTTCTCTCTCTCTCCCTCAACTCAAACAGAAAGGGGCATTGTCGAAATTCGAAGCAAGGCGCCAGGAGGAGCTCACGGCTGTAGCCTCCCAGGATTAAGGGACGCCCCCAGCACGAAAGAAACAGAAGCAGCAGGAGGAGGAGGAAGATGACCCAGGGGACCAATTACAGTCAGAACAAGTGCAGGCCGCGGACGAAGAAGGAGACGAAGAATCTGAACCGCAATCCAGGAAGAGGAAGAAAGTGAGTAAAGGCAAAGACGAGGAAGAAAGTGGAGAGGAAGAAAGTGGAGAGGAACGCAAGAACAGCGGGAAGCGTCCACCACCACCCAAGAAGAAGCAGAAAGGTAACTGAAGAGGAACAAGAAAAAGAATAGTCCTGCGCGCTTATTGTTATGGTTTTTCTCTGCAGTTCGTTGTGCTTGTAGGAGTCCAACGTAGCTCTTGCAAGGAGGGGAAACAGCCCGAGACGTCGGACGAGGAAGACGACGAGGAAGAAGATGAGGAGGAAGATTACGTGCCGCCGGGCAAGAAAGAGAAGACAGCTATTGCAAAGGAAGGTAACTTTCTTTTTAGTCGAAGATTACGTATCACTACATAGTAAGTGCCCATCACTACATAGTAAGTGCCCATCACTACATAGTAAGTGTCCATCACTACATAGTAAGTGCCCATCATTACATAGTAAGTGCCCATCATTACATAGTAAGTGCCCATCACCACATAGTAAGTGCCCATCACCACAGCAGAAGAGTGCTTGTTGACAGGTGGGAAGAAGAGTAAGGCACAGCAGAAATCGAAACAAAAGGGAGCTGGAAAGGGAACTGGAAAGGGGAAGAAAAAAAAGGACGCCCCAGAAATCATTGAATTCAAGCGTGACCTGTTTCCCCACCTACCCACCCACCTTACTAGTAAGAATAATCGTAGCGAGTCACTATTGGTTGTCTGTTAGCTGGTGGTAAGTGCGCGTTGGGTAAAAGAACATTCTGACCCTGCTCGCGAGAATGTTAGTTCGCGTGCACGCAAGCCACGCTTGCTGGAATGTGGATTCTTCTCTCTTGTTCGTATTCCCGGCGCCTCCAGATTGGGAGTTGCAGTTGTCCCCAAACATCCCAACTGGTTTGGATCTCTGTTATGTCACGCGAACACATTGTTGCTCAGGTACGATGGTGTCTGGACTAGTTCCCAAAAACGAACACTTGAGTATAGGTATGTCCTTGCTATCGAGGAGTGGTGGAGTTTCGCTTCTTGTACCCCAATATATGCGTCATGAAATAGTTAGTCAGTGCCAAAAAAATCTGGAAGCGGGGCATGAGGCATTGAAAAAGGGTGGAGGTTTCTTACTTCAACACAGCGATCTTCCCCATTGCGAATTTGTGGTCTTTGGGAACTCAAAATCTACGTATAAAGTGTACGTTCAATCGTTACAGGATATTTTTTGTGGACAACCGCTTACAGCTGCAGTTTCTTACAGTCGTTCTTATCGTGGGTGGTTTCTGGAGCGCTATGGACATAAGCTCGATCGCTTACAGTGGGCAACACTGACTCCGTTTCCTGTGAGTCCCTGGTCACTTACTTGGCAGTGATGATTACTAAATTGATAGTGAAAGCCACATAGTATGTAGTGATGGTTACTTAGCGGTTAGTGATGGTCACTTACAAGTTAGTGATGGTCACTTACAAGTTAGTGATGGTCACTTACAAGTTAGTGATGGTCACTTACAAGTTAGTGACGGTCACTTAGCGGTTAGTGACGGTCACTTAGAGGTTAGCGATGGCCACTTAGGTTTTAGTGCTGATCACTTAATCCATGGCATGTCAAGAGGAATAGTAATTAATAATGATAATAATAATAATAATAGTGCTTCTCTGTCAATGGCTGATGCATTTCTGCACATGCGCCTCCATCGTCTCACCCGTGAGGGGAGTACGAAGAATTGACGATAAGCTCTAATGACACCCCCGCAAGGGCAGTTCCAACACTTCCAGACGGGCCGGTATGTTCAATGAAAATACTGGTCCAGAAATAGACCGGTATGTTCAATGAAAATACTGGTGGCACCGACGGGAATCGAACTGGCGACAGGCCCAGATGGTAGAACTTGACCACTGGGCTATCGCGGTGCCACTAATAATAATAACAATAATAATAATAATAATAATAATAATAATAATAATAATAATAATAATAATAATAATAATAATAATAATAGTGTATCTCCTGCCAATTGCTGAGCCAAAAGGCCATGTGCATCCAGTCCTCCATTCCATAAGGAAAGTCTCCACACCAATCGGTGGAATAAAGGAAGTGACGGCATAGAACATTACTCTAGGAGCTTTATACCAATCAGCCCATGGAAAGGACCGATGGCCTATGTACTCCCTAAATAATAATAATAATAATAATAATAATAATAATAATAATAGTGCTTCTCTGTCAATGGCTGATGCATTTCTGCACATGCGCCTCCATCGTCTCACCCGTGAGGGGAGTACGAAGAATTGACGATAAGCTCTAATGACACCCCCGCAAGGGCAGTTCCAACACTTCCAGACGGGCCGGTATGTTCAATGAAAATACTGGTCCAGACGGATCGGTATGTTCAATGAAAATACTGGTGGCACCGACGGGAATCGAACTGGCGACAGGGCCCAGATGGTAGAACTTGACCACTGGGCTATCACGGTGTCAATAAATGATAATAATAATAATAATAATAATAATAATAATAATAATAATAATAATAATAATAATAATAATAATAATAATAATAATAATAAGCCTTGACACCGCTGCCGTCATCAATGTCATATTTTGCTTAGCCTTGATGCCGCTGCCGTAAACAATGTCATATTAATTCAGATGTGCGTGCGGTCACTTAGAGGTTAGTGATGGTCACTTAGCATTTAGTGATGGTCACTATGAAGTTATGTGGTGCCAGGGGGAAGAGGCACCAGAAGAAGACTCAAGCGATGACGACGAGCCACTTGTGGCTCCTCGTCTTCGTGTTTCTTCTTGTTCTGCTGCTGCTGCTGCTGCACAGCCTGCCTCACCACATCCCCCTCCTTCCCCTGCCAGCCTCTGCTCCACCCAAGTCCCCACTCCCCCCCCCCCCCCCCACCTGCAAGCCCACACTCACCCCTCCCCCCCACCGAACCCAACACACCCGAACCACCCAATCACAACAAAGAGTGGCAGTCCCCTCTAGCAGTAACACGCTCGCCCAGCCCTGCGTGAACGGTAACAAACATACGGTGTAGTTGTTGTACATACTCAAACTCATTTCAATGCATGATAATAATAATAATAATAATAATAATAATAATAATAATAATAATAATAATAATAATAATAATAATAATAATAATAATAGTGCTTCTCTGTCAATGGCTGATGCATTTCTGCACATGCGCCTCCATCGTCTCACCCGTGAGGGGAGTACGAAGAATTGACGATAGGCTCTAATGACACCCCCGCAAGGGCAGTTCCAACACTTCCAGACGGACCGGTATGTTCAATGAAAATACTGGTCCAGACGGACCGGTATGTTCAATGAAAATACTGGTGGCAACGACGGGAATCGAACTGGCGACAGGGCCCAGATGGTAGAACTTGACCACTGGGCTATCACGGTGTCCAAAATAATAATACAAATAATAGTAATAATAGTGTATCTCCTGCCAATTGCTGAGCCAAAAGGCCATGTGCATCCAGTCCTCCATTCCATAAGGAAAGTCTCCACACCAATCGGTGGAATAAAGGAAGTGACGGCATAGAACATTACTCTAGGAGCTTTATACCAATCAGCCCATGGAAAGGACCGATGGCCTATGTACTCCCTAATAGTAATAATAATAGTAATAATAATAATAATAATAATAATAATAATAATAATAATAATAATAATAATAATAATAATAATAATAATAATAATAATAATAATAATAGTGCTTCTCTGTCAATGGCTGATGCAAATCTGCACATGCGCCTCCATCGTCTCACCCGTGAGGGGAGTACGAAGAATTGACGATAGGCTCTAATGACACCCCCGCACGGGCAGTTCCAACACTTCCAGACGGGCCGGTATGTTCAATGAAAATACTGGTGGCACCGACGGGAATCGAACTGGCGACAGGGCTCAGATGGTAGAACTTGACCACTGGGCTATCACGGTGTCCAATAATAATAATAATAATAATAATAATAATAATAATAATATAAATAAATAACAATAATAATAATAATAAGCCTTGACACCGCTGCCGTAAACAATTTCATATTTTGCTTAGCCTTGACGCCGCTGCCGTAAACAATGTCATATTAATTCAGATGCGCGTGCGGTCACTTAGAGGTTAGTGATGGTCACTTAGCATTTAGTGATGGTCACTATGAAGTTAGTGATGGTCACTATGAAGTTTGTGATTATCACTTTGAAGTTAGTGATGGTCACTTAGATGCTAGTGATGGTCACTTAGAGGTTAGTGATTGTCACTTAGAGATTAATGCATAGCATGTCAAGAGGAATAGTAATAATAGTAATAATATGTTTGGCAGGGTGGTACCCCGGCGTTGGAAGTGGAATCGGAAATGCCACCTTGGGTTTCCACCAGCTGTGGCAACATGAATAGGTTTTGTGTCACTGTATGCGTTAATGAGGATTGTGGGAGTTCTAATCCTCTGTTTCTTCCGCCCGGTCCTGCCTGGCGGGTGCGACTAACGCAACAGTTGAGGGGACCTTTACCTATTAGGGACCTTGGTAGTGTAGGTGATGGGATTGGTGGGACTCTGACGAGTCAATCCCTTGCGACATGTTTCGGAGGGATCTCCAGGGATGAAAAAAAAGATATGTGTCTCTTGGATATTTGGTGTGCATCGGAAGATGTGCTTCTTTTTGCCCTCAGCGATGATTGGGGTGCAGTCGCTGGTATAGAGACCAGACATTTTTGAGATTGCATTCCTTAGCAGGTTTGAAAAATACAGCGTATTGTGGGCCGCCCATGATAACTTGATAGGGGTTTGTTTGGATAAGAGCTGTTTCTGCTCTTTAAGTTCCTACAATGCGTCTATCGACCGCGTTGTGTGGTCTAAGGAGTTGCCTGTTATTCGATGGGGTGCACAAGCTCAAGGCCATCGAGTTGGTTTAATGCCACGTGCGTTGAACTGGAACAAAAACATAACTGTTATGTTTTTGTTCTGGAAAGGTTGGAAACCAGCCCATAAGCATAAAATCCTGTTGAAAATAATAAAGGACGAACGGGTAAAGTATGTTATGGTTACAGATAGTTGTAAATCAAACAGCATGTCCCACGACATAGGGATACTCTTGGAACTTTGCTCTCTAAAGGGTTTTTCCTGAAATCGTACAGAGCTGGTGTTAAACCAGCGGGAAGTAGACAGGTGTACGCCTTTCTGCTCATGGAACCCAAGGCTGAGGCATAGCCAGTTATCAGGTAATAATAATAATAATAATAATAATAATAATAATAATAATAATAATAATAATAATAATAATAATAATAATAATAATAATAATAGTGCTTCTCTGTCAATGGCTGATGCATTTCTGCACATGCGCCTCCATCGTCTCACCCGTGAGGGGAGTACGAAGAATTGACGATAAGCTCTAATGACACCCCCGCAAGGGCAGTTCCAACACTTCCAGACGGGCCGGTATGTTCAATGAAAATACTGGTCCAGACGGATCGGTATGTTCAATGAAAATACTCGGGAATCAATAATAATAATAATAATAATAATAATAATAATAATAATAATAATAATAATAATAATAATAATAATAATAATAATAATATTAATAATAGGAAGAATAGTGCTTCTCTGTCAATGGCTGATGCATTTCTGCACATGCGCCTCCATCGTCTCACCCGTGAGGGGAGTACGAAGAATTGACGATAAGCTCTAATGACACCCCCGCAAGGGCAGTTTCAACACTTCCAGACGGGCCGGTATGTTCAATGAAAATACTGGTCCAGACGGATCGGTATGTTCAATGAAAATACTGGTGGCACCGACGGGAATCGAACTGGCGACAGGGCCCAGATGGTAGAACTTGACCACTGGGCTATCACGGTGTCCAAAATAATAATAATAATAATAATAATAATAATAATAATAATAATAATAATAATAATAATAATAATAATAATAATAATAATAATAATAATACTGATAACAATAAAATTTGTGGCTGAATGCTAGTGATGATCACTAATATGCTAGTGATGGTCACTGCTACAATAGTGATGATCACTACAATATTACTGTTAATCACTAACGGATAAGTGATCACTTAGATGTTAGTGATGGTCACTCATAGAGGTCAGTGATAGTCACTTAGATATTTAATATTATTAGTGATGGTCACTAATATACTAGTGATGGTCACTGCTATGACAGTGATGATCACTAAAATATTAGTGTTCATCACTAACGGATAAGTGATGGGTTACTAAGTATTAATGACGATCAATAAGATCTCTCTCTCTCTCTCTCTCTCTGTCTCTCTCTCTCTCTCCTTTTGTGTTATTTTCCAAATGAGGAAAACTCACATCTCACGCCACTAGAAATTGAGGGAATATTATATGATAAGCATTTGGAAAGCGTCGAGCAATCTTTCATAGAGCGACTAGAACAGTGGGCATTGACGAAAAACATTTAGTGACAGGTGCCACATCTTATCACCCTGTATGTGCTTTACAAAATGCTTGCTGTGCTGCTAGTGCAGAAATACACCTTGCAGTCTGTACGGGGAGTCCACCCGGAGCTGCATATCGTCGTACTGGCAGCAGGCGGCGAGTTCGAATACGGGGATCCAGGACTGTGCGCTTTTGGCTTTGAAAATGAATTCCTTTGTGAAGATCATGTGATAGTCCAGATGTACCAGTACAGCAGGTGGCCCATGCAGAACGGGCAAAAATTGAAGGGTGTTTGGCCCTTTGACAAAAAAGCTAGGGATAACGGTTTATGTGGAGAAGTGGTTTATGGTTGGCCTGGCTGGGGCACACACACAAAGCCACAATATTTGAAAATGACCAAGCAACAGCTTCAAGACTTTGTACTGGCAGCATCTGCAACGGCAAGGCCATGCAAACTCAGTAATCCAAAGGAAAGAATGCAGACGGTCGCAACGCAACGTGCCAAGCACCCGAAGAGTGATTATACTAAGAAACCTAGTTATATGTTTGACAGAGTAAGTGAGAAAGAGAATGTAGCAACAGTTGTAACAGGAAGGAAACGAAGCGGTAAGCCAAGTGAAAAGCGGGCAGAAATGATCGCCAGGAAATGATCGCCAGGACAGGTTGACAGGTTTCTTTGATCACTAATTACTGTGTAGTGGCTAGCACTACATGATTAGTGATGATCACTACATTTTTAGTGACTTACTGATAGCCGAAAGAAAAAACCTTAGGTTTTTTGCTTTCTGCTATCGGGAAGTCACTAAAAATGTAGTGATCATCACTAACCATGTAGTGATAGCAACCACACAGTAATTAGTGATCATCACTAAGCGTGTAGTTGTAATCACTAACTTTTGTGTAGTGATGAGTACTATGACTGTAGTGACGGTCACTTAAGTAATTATTGTGGCGATGGCTCACTACAAGTAAAGTCACTGCTACCAGCCAAGTATAGTGATGAGAACTAAATAACTGTAGTTCCCATCACTCCCAAGAGTAGTGACTGGCACTAAAGGTGTTTAGTAGTCATCACTAACAACAGTTAGTGACGGGCACACATATTTAGTGATCACTAACAGGATGTAGTGATGAGCACTACACCAGTAGTGATGAGCACTACATTTGTAGTGATCATCACTAACAGGATGCAGTGATGAGCACTACGATGATGTAGTGACAATCACTACCTTTTGTTAGTGACGATCACTACATCACTGTAGTGCGCATCACTACCTATCATTACTTGGTTAGTGATGAGCACTACGAAAATGTAGTGATCATCACTACCAACTTTTTTGTTTGAACTAATTTATTTAGTGATCGACACTATCTTTTCTAGTGATCGGCACTACGTTTCGTCGATTTATTAAAATTTTTGCTTCCTCAGTACCATTCAGTGACGAGCAAGCGATGGGCACTCATGTTGTAGTGATGGGCACTCATATTGTAGTGACGATCACTACAGACACCGGCAAGATATTAATACATTAAAAAACTGCTAGTGACCGTCACTAATTTATTAGTGATAATCACTAGATTTTTACTGATGCATAATTCCAAAAATTGTAGTGATTCTAGTGATCATCAATATATTTTTTTAGTGACTATCACTAATTTTTTTTCAAAAGTCTAGTTCTAGCAGTGCTTGCTAGTGACATTCACTAAATATGTAGTGATGGGCACTCACTTTTTAGTGATCATCACTTATTAAGTGCTCATCACTAAAATCACTAACTTTTGCGTAACGGTCGAAGGTTAAAACAGGAAACACTTCCATTTTCAGGTAGTGCTCATCACTACCTCGGTAAGTGATGAGGAGAATCTAGGGTCAAGCGTAGTGATGGCATTGAAATCACTATATTCAAGATACCGGAGACCGTAGTGATGATCACTAACACAATTTTTGTCTTATTTTAAGTAATCCAGCACTAACTTTTTTAAGTGATGCATCACTAACAAAGGTTAGTGCTCATCACTAAAAAAAGTTAGAGATGGTATTCCGTACTTGTAGTGGCCGGATCAAATAGCTTTGGAGTGGGCATGTTTTTATATGTGGCGAAGGTATTTGTTTCTATAATATGTTCATGTTTTTGCCTCTTTGTTTCATCATGGTTTTGTTGCCCAGAGCCAGCGTTGACAGATGAGCAAATTGTAGATTTTCGCCCGCAGGGAATAACTCCAGAGTGAAACTTGAAATTCCTTTGTCTGTGAGTCTGTAACGCTGTTTTCTTTTTTTTTTCTGCAGCGGCTCTCCCAACATTGTGCAAAGCCATTGTGTTAATAAAAGTGGGCCGGACACCTTTGGCACGAGAAAACCAAAATTTTGTGGCGGGGTCGCCCGCAAAGATCAAGCAAAAGCTCTTTTGCATGGAGTTTTAGTGGTGTTCTCCCTTGATTTCTAAATAAAGGAAGGATAGAAGAAAATGAAGAAATAGAAAGAAAGGAAGAAAGAAAGAAAGAAAGAAAGAAAGAAAGAAAGAAGAAGATGATTACCCTTTTTTTAGGGTCATTTTTTACCGAAATTATCTCCAATCAAGCCCATTTCGTCCTAGCTCTTGATTGTAACCCTTTTTTGTAAGAATCCTTACAGCCAAACTTTACAGATATAAACGATTACCCTTTTTTTAGGGTCATTTTCAAGAAAATGTTCTCAAAAAAAGGGTCTTTTCGGACCAAATCACCATTTTTCACATCATAAGAAATTAAAGAGAAATCAAGTAGAAATCAAAAAGGAAGCAAGAAGGAAGAAGGAAAATTTTACCTTAGTCGTCGTTGCCACCACCCTCCACCTTTATCACAAACAAGTATGGTATGAGAAAAAATCTCTTTACAAGCAGGGGGTTTTTTTGTTTTTTGTTTTGAAAATTAATAAAATAATACACACTAGTTTATACTCCTATGTGCAAAAGGAGTTCAGTGGTTAGAACACTTTTTATATAGCATAATTGTTTCTTACTTGGAACATATCATTTCCATTTTCAACATTCATATTATCTCCTCCATCATTATCATTCTTATCTCTTATGTATTTCATTAGCGAACGATTGAAAGACAATCCTTCTTTATCTATTCCATCAAAAATACGATCTTGTATTTCTATCTTAAACTCAGAACGATTTTCTTTTCTCCAAGCATAAAAAAGTCTGATTTCTTTTTCTTTTTTGAATAAAGTCATTCGTCTTTTTTGTCTGAACATTCTGTCGTTTTCAACCTTGATACTTTCCTTATCAAGTTTGTGAATTACTTGATTAATAGCATTTAATTTGACGATGTGTGGTTGTTTTTTCGCATTCAATAAATCAATTTCTCTGTCAATCTTATTGATTTTTTCTTCACAAACTATTTTGATTTTTTTTAGATTGGTTTTACTCTCTTTGTTAGCCTCAAAGATTTCTAACCAATCTTCTTTCGTTCTTTGTTCTTTCGTGATCAGACTTTCAGTCATTTTATTTTTTGCGGTAATGCGGTAAAATGGTACCTCCCCACCGCAGAGTGTTTGGCCAACTTTTTTTCTGGATTTTCATTCCGTGTGCCTAAATTACATTAACTATTTCCAAAATTCGCCCCGCAACTCCGGCCCCAGAAATAAAAAAAGGAAATTGCTAAAAAACGGACAACCCAAACCAAAGTCACGTGCCAAGAAAATTCTCAAATCTCATTCTCCCAAAATCTCAAAATCCAAGAAGTGGATGATTGCGAGAAGCAAGAAGGACACCGAGGAGCTCTTCGCCGACTTGTTGGACAACTTGACCGACACCCTTGGGAGGACTGAGTTGAAGAATGCCCCAGCCGACCCTGACCCTTCCGTTCCTGACCCTTCCCCCGCCGACCCTGCCCCAGCCGACCCTGACCCTTCCGTTCCTGACCCTGCCCCCGCCGACCCTGCCCCAGCCGACCCTGACCCTGCCGACCCTGCCCCCGCCCCTGTCCAGCCCGCCCCCGCCCAAGTCCAGCTCCCCCGCGGTTTCAATACTTATGAAAATATCGGGCATTTCTTTCACAACGACAAAAGATACATACAAATGGAAAGAAATTTTATCACCTCGGGCAAACAAGTTTACACATTTCGCGAGATGAAAGAGATGAGGGAAATAGTTGAAGGTAGAAAGGTGAAAAAAGAGAATTTCTTTTTCGCCTACGCTGATGTGAACAGGGCAATTGCGAAGCCGAAATACCAGCAACACTTTCTTGTGTGTATCGGGGTTGAGAATGAATTAATTATTTTCAACTCAATTACGGCAATCAGCAGGGTGTTGAAGGCCAGAACCATCGCAATCAAGTGGATTCTTCCAGTTAATTACATTTAATTAAATCATTTTTCTCACTTTACAAATCTAGTATTACTTTCGCTTTCTTTTCTCTTTTGCTTGTCCGGACATTTCCTTCATCAATACTTTCTCTCTTCAACTGTTCTTTCGTTTTCTTTTCTTTTGTTATTTCTTTAACTTGTTCGTTAATTTGTTTTTCTTCGTCAGCTGGTTTGTCAAATTTAGTTTTTAATAATTCCCTAGGACTGACTAGCTCGTCTGAATTGAGAATTAATTTGAAGCCCTTTCTTCCGACGACGGTGTAAATCTGCTTACTGTATTGTTTCCCTCCTTTTGAAAATAAATTCCTTTTCAACTCCTTTCTTACTTTATCACCAGGCTCAAATTCGTCTATTATCCCGTCCCGTTGAATGAGTGTTTATTTTTATTTACACCTTTAAAAACATCAATCGGTCGGTTTTGAATAGTTCTATGAAAACGCATATTGTAGGCATCTACCATATCATCAATCCAAGAAAGCCAATCAAAATTGCCATTAGTTTCAAATAAAATGTCAAGCCACCGTCTAATAGTTCTTATTACACGGTCCACAATCGCAAGAGCCCGATGGTCGCCAACTTCAACCGTCCTATGTTCAATATTATTCTCTCTGAAATAATCCTTAACCGCCCCTTTATATTCACTCCCACTATCGGTTGTAATGCTCTCGGGTGTGTAAGGTATTGATTTCAAAGCCATATAAACTTCTTTCGCCGTTTTGTTTTTAAGCGGTTTAATTATTAAAAATCGGCTGTGAGTGTCAATCCAAAATAACATCCAGGCATAACCTTTATTTCCTTTCTTGTCTTTAAGTTTAGACATATCAGCCAAATCTACAAATACTTGTTTAAGCGGTTTGTCTGCCCATATTGTATTCCATTTATCTGTTGGTAATCTTTTTTGGTAATGTATTTCTAATGCTTGTTGTTCCTTTCTTTCATCCTCATCATCTACAACTTCATCCGTGCTAGTATTGTTTTGTGGATTGCTATGTTTGTGGTCCATCGCCTCCTAATATTTAATCACACCTAATGCTTTATTCTTATATATTGCTCTTTCTTTTTTTTCTAGTTCAAAACAATAATTAGAACAAAACTCATAAGTATAAAATCTGTCAAATGTATCGTCAATTGCTGTAATCTGTCTATTAGCTAAACACAGAGTTAATCCACACACATAGCAACTATTGAAATCGTAATCGCGATGATTATATAGATACTCCATAATGTGTAAGCGAACATCTAACGAAGGTTTTTTATTTTGCTCATACACTATATATTAGAACTTTAAAAACATTTTTGAAACATCATTATTTTCTTTTTTTGGTTCTCGGGTTGTTGGTTATAAACATTAACTGATATGTTTGATTTCTTACCTTTACCTTTCTTTGGCTGTTCCTCTTCCTCGCTTTCCTCGCTCTCACTCTCGCTCTCTTCTAGTTCAGGCAATTTCTTTTTTACCGCTTTCTTCGCCTTCTTCTGTTTGGTCTTAAGTTTCATACCCGCAACCCGTCGGGCAACGATATCTACGAATTCCTGTTCAACCTCTTCATCCGAGCTGCTTTCCTCACTTATCTCACCGTCCCGCCCATCAATCATATCCTTCGCCAACTGCTACTTAGTAATGTGGTCCATCTTTTCATCGTCATTCATTTCTTTTACATTCTTAGCCTCTTCCTCAGCAAGTAGTTCCCTCGCCCGTTCAATCTTTCTCTGCTTAGCCTGTTGCTTCTTTGCCTCCCAACCTTTTTCAAGGTTCTTCATCGCGACCTCTCTATTACCTCTTGGCATTTTATGACTTGTTTATATTAATATACAAAATAATATTATTTAGTTTTTATTAATAAACGATTTTTTAACAAATATACAATGGGTAGTCAATATAAGTCGCTCTTAGGCTTGTCTGAAATTGCGGTGGACTCACTAGATATAGCCAACCTTGATTTAACGAACAAAACATAGTGGGCTTATACACAGATATGGTGCCAGAAGATGCTGATCCCGTAAATCTGTATTATACCGACGGACGATTTGATGCGAGGTTGGCTTTAAAATCAACGACGGACTTAAAAGAAGGCACTAATCTATACTATACTGATGGTAGGTTTGACGCGCGACTAACCACTAAATCAACCACTAACCTAGCTGAAGGCACTAATTTATATTATACTAATGCTAGGTTTGACACTCAATTAGCAACAAAGAGCACAACCAACTTAACCGAAGGAACTAACTTATACTACACCACAGCAAGGGTTAATACAGATTTTGACACAAGGATAGCAACTAAATCAATAGATGCTTTAAGTGATGTAATCATAACAGGCACCCCCGCCGATAACCAACTGCTCATTTATAGCACAGGGCAATGGAGAAACACAAACTCACCTTTTCTTAGATTGGATGGTCTCGCTATGATGTTTGGAGATTTAAATATGGGAGGTTTTAATGTAGCAAATGTCGGTAATGTTGATGGTATTGATGTTTCTGCCCTTGATACAGCCGTGATAAAACTAACAGGAGACCAAACCATAACAGGGAATAAAATATTTACTACTTATTTGGGTGTAAAAGATTCAAATCCATTAAATACAGGTAAGTTATTCTTCAATTACAACAATAATATGGGTTCTATTTATTCGTCGGAGGTAGGTGGAGCAACGGGATATCCACTAAGCATTGTTGGTTCTTCCATACTTCTTGCTTCTACAACGGGGAGTGGAATAACACTGACAGGCAATGTTTTAAATTTTAGTGGCACAACAGCAATCAGCGGACTTCCAGCACCATTCTATGACACCGATGCTTCAACAAAAGCATATACTGATACGAAACTGGCAAAGGATGGCACGACGGCTATGACAGGAAGTTTAAATATGGGAGGATTTAACATAACAAATGTTGGTAATATTGACAACATTGATGTATCCGCCCTTGATACCGCAGTCGTTAAACTAACGGGAGGCGGGTATTAAGACATTTAGCAGTATAATAAATGCGAGTGCTGGTCTTGATATGAAAAGTCAAAGCATAACAAATGTGAATTTGGTTGATGGCGTGGATGTTTCTACTCTTGACGCTTCTGTCGTTAAACTAACAGGAGACCAAACCATAGCAGGGAATAAAAAATTTACATCAACTTTGGAAGTAAGTGGTTCATCCAATCCTACTACTTTTGACGGCATCGGCATGGCCTTTGATACAAAAATAGGAATGATTGCCGCACAAAAAACAGCCACAGCGACTTGGTATCCGATACAAATAACTGGTTCGTATGTTGAGTTATATTCAGGTAATACTTTAATTATAACCGCAACTGGAACAACACTATCTTTGAATAACAACAAAATAACAAATTTGGCCACACCAACAGCAACAACGGACGGAGCAAACAAAAGTTATGTGGATACAAAAGACGGGCAAAATGTGAAATTAACAGGAAACCAAACCATAGCAGGAATTAAGACATTTAGCAGTGCCCTTGAAATAACTGGAAATTCAACGAACGCAACAACAAAAGGAACATTCGTGGTTTTTAACTCAACAGCCAATATAGGAACTATCGGATGCCTTGATATGGGCACTGGTGTAAATTATAACTTTGAAATAAATGCCAAAAAAATAAGTTTTATTATTGATGGGGCAATCGTCGGTTGGGTAAATGCTTCGGGGCTAGATTGTAATAGTAGCAAAATAGCCAACCTTGGAACTCCGACATTAGCAACGGATGGAGCGACAAAAGGGTATGCGGACACATTGAACGGACAAAATGTGAAACTAACAGGAGACCAAACAATAACAGGAATTAAAATATTTAATGGAACAAGAAATGATGTAAGAGCACTGAATTTGTTAAGCCAAGCCGATTTTAATAATGTGGATATCATTAATGGAGGAAATATCACATATAATGGTGCGAGGATATTAAACCAAAATGGAGGAGACATATTCTTTTCACAGACATCAGGAGATTATCAATATTTCTTATTTACTTTAAACACTGCTACAAGTGGAACCGCGAACCAACGAGGTTATGTATTTACGAATGTAGCATCTGATGTAAAAGGGGCGGGACTTTATATTTCAAAACTTTTGGATAATAAAAGTGCTTCGTCTGACATTGTCCGTTTTAACAATGCGGGCGGTATGCGGTTTTATGGAGCCTTAGATATGAATTCAAATAATGTAACAAATGGCGGAACAATAACGGGAACTACATTAACGGCAACTGCTGGAATGACTACAACAACTTTAACGGCGAGCGATAACATAGAAGTAGGAGCGGGTAAAAGTGTTTTTATTAATAGAAGTGGAGTAGCGAACAATAAACTAGTGTTATGGGATGGAGGAACAGGCTCTACAACTGCTTTTAATGGATTTGGTGTTATACTAAACACAATGATGTATAATGTTAATGCTACAAGCGATAACCACATATTTTATTATGGAGGCTCAAATGAATTATTTAGAATTGGGTATGGTGGGATTACTGCTTCAAAGGCTATAACAGCAAATGCGGGGATTACATATACTGGCACACTGACATCGGCAACGAATACCAGTGGGGCAAAAATAGGAATTCAGGGACCAACCGACGGAACAAACGCAAAGGGAATATTTCTATGGGATACGACTAATACGAGTTGGGGAATTTATGCCGCATCTGGTGGGGCTCTAAACACTAGAAGTTTGGCAAATGGTTTGGCGGTTTCTGGAAATGATTTTAGTTCGTATAGTTTTCGGTGTAGGGTCGCTAATGATTCTACAATGGGTTTTGTATGGGAGAATGAATTCTGCTGAACAATTGTTAATGTCATTGAATGGGGCAAATGGAACTTTATGGACGAAAGGCCTACTTACGGCAAATGCGGGAATTACATATTCTGGGGTGCTATCATCGGCATTAGCATCAACTAATGGGGCAAAAATAGCAATTCAAGGACAAACAGACGGGACGAATGCGAGAGGAATATTTGTATGGGATGCTACTGATTCAAACTGGGGGATTTATATGTCTCAGTCTGGGAATAATAAATCATTAAGTGGAGGAACAGCACCAGCAGGAGGAGGTGGAGGATTAACTTCTTATGCTATTAGATTTAGAGTGAATGGTTCTTCAACGAGTGGGTTCATATGGGAGAATAATTCAAATACTGCTTTAATGTCATTAAGAGCAAGCGATGGTCAGTTATGGGTATTGTCTAATCCAATTCAATATTCAGACAGGAGAAAAAAAGAAGATATAAAGGAATGCTTAGGCTTAGATTTTATTAATAAGTTAAATCCAGTTTGCTATCGTATGATTGATGACAAAAAGAAATGTAGGACTGGCTTAATAGCACAGGAATTAGAAGAAATACTAACAGAAATGGATATGCTAGATTTTGGCGGTTTTATAAAAGAAACAATTATGGTTCCCTGTCCAAAGCAAAGAAAAGAATACGAATTGAAAGGTGTGAGTGTTAATCCAGAAGATGTTAAATGTGTTGATAGTGGTGATGTCGGTTATGGTATAGGTTATTCTGAGTTTATCGCCCCATTAATTAAAGCCGTTCAACAATTATCAGAAAAGGTGAATAATTTAGAAAAAGAAAATAAAACTTTACTTAATATATTACAAGACCAAACCAACCAATTAGCAGAAATCTGTAAGGGCAAGCCCTTACAAACCCAATATAGTTTTTGAGATTGTAAGTGGTTTTTGTAAAAAAGCACTTACTATGCCGCCTAGATTACATCCCCCACCGCCAGTCATTGAAATAGACGGCGAACTAACACCAGAGTTGAAGAACCGTGTTTTGGATATTTCGTTGAAGAATGAAGAAAAAAAAGTAGAGCACGAATTGGAAGACAACTGGAATTGTTGTTGTATAAAAAACAGACCGACAGACAGCAGATTAATTAAGTATCTGTTTCAAATGGGTATCATTATCGCCATTATTACCCTTGTATCGTGAGGTTGTCTGAAAAGAACTTACCGTGTGAGACAGCCAACACTTATGTGGGTATTTTAACACTATTAATATGCATCTGCCTTCCATCACCTTCTTCAAGTAAGAAATGAACATTCATATAGTTGAGTTTTATACCAAGAAGCATCACCAGCACAGATTAGCGGAATAGCTTCATCAAAACTAACACACCAATCGCTCATCGGCTTATACACACATTTAAATTTGGTTTCTATTCCTTTTTGAATACACCACACACAACTTTCATTTTTTTTATCGCTTACCCGTGAATAGAAGTCACAAGCGGTCCGAGCAGAAATATTAATTAATAAAAAGTTTATAAGCAGTAATATAGGCGACATCACAATGACTGACTATAAATTCCAGAAGATTATTTTTCTGAGTAATGATTTTGCGGGCGGTAGCAAAACATTTGACAAAACCATTAAATTGAACTTTACCCCAACTAGAATGAATGTTAAGTATATCCACTATATGAATGATATGACGGAGACGAAAACAAAAATCCTTCATATGTATCGAATTGGAATCATTGGCACATTCGCTGATAGCAATACCGCAAACATTTCCAATCTTAGCTACAACTTGGGGATTATTAATTGGACCGACGGGCAATACAGTTTTAGAGTGCTTAAAACGGACAATGGCAGTATTGAAAATGACCTGCTAGCTGGAAGAATTGTTATATGCTTAGAATTTTTAGCTTAATATAAGTAGGGACACCCTACAACCCGCATTTATGATTTTTTGGTGAAGCTTTTTTTAAAAAGGTTCAAATATATAGTGATGGAGAAAATTAACGATATACGAGTCAGACCAGTCAAGCAAAACGGAGATGGCGACAAATTGGCAAAAGGATATAAGTTGTTTGATGAACCGTATGCCAATATATTTTTGCTTGCCAGAAAAAAATCGGGAAAGACAACGGCACTGTTTGAAATCCTGAAACGAACAACCGACAGAAAAACAAGGATTGTCATTATCGCCAGCACAATACACAAAGACCACATCTACAAAGAAATGGTAAAGCACTTCAAGAAGAAGGGAAACCCGATGGCTATATACACATATTTGAAAACGGAAGGATACAGTGTGATTGATTACGAGTTAGACAAGCTAAACAAGCCAGATGAGGAACAAGAAGAAGGCGAAATCATTCAGGACGAGAAAGAAGAACCGAAGCCAAAGTTTTTATATTTTGGTAAAGAGGAAGAGAAGAAACGGGAAGGAGGCGAAAAACCACCGAGACCGAGCAAATACATAACACCAGAAGTCGTGTTCGTGTTAGATGATTTGGGTAGCGGACTGAGAGATAAGTCCGTTAGCGACCTGTTAAAGAAAAACCGTCACTATAAGTCAAAGGTGATTATGAGCTCGCAATACCTAAACGACCTACGGCCTGAGGCTATCAAACAGCTGGACTACCTCCTTATTTTTCCAGGACAGTCTCAGGATAAAATAGAACTCGTGTATAAGCATTTGGACCTCGGCTACGACCTTGAATACTTCATTGAAAAATATCACGAGGCAACGAAAGAACGATTTAACTTTTTGTATGTTGATTCTGTATCGGACGAACTGAGGCAGAATTTTAATAAAAGATTTTTGTAATTTTATTTTTTTTTCACACATTATATAGATGCCAACATCACCAGTGATTATTTCACAACCATCGGGATACAATATCAGCTACAATCCATCAATGCCACAAGCAGGAGGTGCGAAGAACCGAAAGAAGAAGGGAAAAAAGAAACAAACAGGAGGCAAAGTTAATTGGGCCAAGGTCGGAAAAGCGATAGTGGATGCTAATAGGTTTATCAAGAAGAACCAATTGATTTCAAGGGGTGCTACTTTTCTGAGCGATGTCGGAGTGCCTTATGCGAACCGTGTAGCGAAGGCTGCGATGAAGCAAGGATACGGCAAGCAACGAGGCGGAGCGGTCAAATTTAGGTAAGGACAAGCAACTCAAATAAAAAACTAAACCTTCTATTATTTTTTTACTAATAATATAATAGTAGTAATGCGAAGTAAGCCAAAGAAGAAACTTAAACAACGAAATAATATTAATAGTAATAATAATAATAAACCGGAAAGATCGATGGAACCAGTGGCCTCGCTGCCGGTGACAATTGTCATCTTGGCTGTTCTGCCTGTTCCCTCTCTCAATCGCTAGTCCTTGGCACGACGTAAACTGCCCGTCCTTGGCATGACCTTAAATGGCCGGTCCTAGCATGACTTGAAACTGCCCAGGGGATAGATAGAAAGATAGATAGAATAATAATAATAATAATGATAATAATGATAATAATAATAATAGTAATAATAATAATAATAATAATAATAATAGTAATAGTAATAGTGCTTCTCTGTCAATGGCTGATGCATTTCTGCACATGCGCCTCCATCGTCTCACCCGTGAGGGGAGTACGAAGAATTGACGATAAGCTCTAATGACACCCCCGCAAGGGCAGTTCCAACACTTCCAGACGGGCCGGTATGTTCAATGAAAATACTGGTCCAGAAATAGACCGGTATGTTCAATGAAAATACTGGTGGCACCGACGGGAATCGAACTGGCGACAGGGCCAGATGGTAGAACTTGACCACTGAGCTATCACGGTGTCCATAGTAATAGTAATAATAATAATAATAATAATAATAATAATAATAGTGCTTCTCTGTCAATGGCTGATGCATTTCTGCACATGCGCCTCCATCGTCTCACCCGTGAGGGGAGTACGAAGAATTGACGATAGGCTCTAATGACACCCCGGCAAGGGCAGTTCCAACACTTCCAGACGGACCGGTATGTTCAATGAAAATACTGGTCCAGACGGACCGGTATGTTCAATGAAAATACTGGTGGCACCGACGGGAATCGAACTGGCGACAGGGCCCAGATGGTAGAACTTGACCACTGAGCTATCACGGTGTCCAAATAATAATAATAATAATAATAATAATAATAATAATAATAATAATAATTTTTTTGTTCGAACTTTCTTTCTTTTTTGCTCAGACCTTTTTTTTTTTTTTTTTTTTTTTTTTTTTTTTTTTTTTTTCTCTTTACCTTGCAATTTGTTTCATAATAGATGCAACATGAGTTCACCGCTCGAGACCGTGACAGGGTGGGGCCCGCGGTAGATGAGCATTATCGGGCTTTGGGCAGAGAGTTTCTCGAGACTCTAGGTTTACCGGAGGGTACCACTTGGCGTACGATAGCAGAAAGAATTCGTATTCCCCAGTCAGCGGGTAGGGACTTAGTGGCAAAATTGATGGAGGGTCGCACGGAAAGCCAAGCCAATAGGGGTCGAGACACATGGACCTCTGCCGATTCCGCCCATGCTATGGATCGGATAAATCCGATCACTGAGCCCCGGGCTAATGGGGGGGATGTATTTGAACGACGTGAGCTCACCGGTAATGGTGAGTCTACTTCGGACGGCTCATCGAGCCGCCGTAGTACTGCCGGGCAGCCCAAGCTCAGGCTTGCCCACAATACGGGAGTGGAGCGTATGCTGGATGATGTGTGGGGGCCACCTGAGGTGCGAGCTCCTGCTTGTGCATCCGCCGCACGGCGCTCTGCCCCGTCACCGCCTGCCTCGTCTGTGCCACTGCCCCTGTCGACTGCAGTGTCCATCTGTCTCGTCTGTGCCACCGCCCCTGTCGACTGCACCCTCTGTCTCGTCTGTGCCACCGCCTTGTTGCCTGCTTCATTGCCCGCACCCTCTGTCTCGTCTGCTGTCAGTGTCAAAAGAGAAGCTCAGGAGGGTTTACAAAGGATGACTGGGTCAGAGTCAGTCCCCGATGTTGATTGTCGTATTTGTCATGCCCCCATACTAGCGGACATAAAGTTTCAAGATGTTCCTGCCCAGGGTCAGCGCCAGGCCTATTTAGGCTGTTGCGATAACTCCTTCCATCGTGATTGCATCGGCAAGTGGTGGCAGCAGCAGCACGATGATCAGGTAGGCAGGCGTTGCCCCCTTTGCAAAACGGTAGTGAGCTCGTACAGAACGTTGTACAAGTATGGTCACAACACAGTTCACTGGAAGCCCCGGGAGTACATTACGCTTGAGGGGTCCGACGATTCGGGAGAGGACACCGACTCGAGCGCAGAGATTCAGCGCGCATGGGAGTGGATTAATGCTTTTACAGGAAATTCATATCAGCGCGTCAAGCCAGAGCCAGAACAGGCAGATAGTGCTGCACGTGTCTCAACCCCCAGCCCCGCAGCAGTCATAAGGCAGCAGGATTTGGAATATGAGCATGCTTTGGCGCAGGACCTTGCAACTGGCCGGGCCACCGTTGGTAGCGCGCAGAGCTTGGAGGAGCAGGAGTTGCCGGGCAGCGGCAATTCGAGAGTCCTTGGCGGCAGCGCCGCGGGAGATACAGAGTAGTCAAAAAGGTGAAGAAGTGCCGGTTGAGACGTCGTCTGCAGTGCCTCAGGGATCCCCCGGATCAGAGACACGGGAAGCAAAAGCACAACGGATGGCTCAACTGTACGATGCCCTACTTCAACGCAAACGCATCTCTAGGGATGGTTTCCCCCTGCTTCAACTGAAACGCGTCAAGATGGAAGCTCAACCGGTTTTTGTAATGTTTGTCTGTGAACGAGATGTAATGTTTTTTTTTTTTTTTTTTTTTTTTTTTTAAGGAACAGAGCGCGACCACTGCCATGGTAGCGGATTCGGTTTGCCCCTCCCTCTATATATATATATATATATATATGTCTCTCCCTCTCTCTCTCTCTCTCTCTCTCTCTCTCTCTCTCTCTACCACAGGTTGCATCATCGGCATACGACCGAGGGAGGTATTCCCGGGAGGTGCAACTTGGGGACGGACAGCTTGCGACGGAAATGTTGATCTCTGCGCAAGAGGTCCCCCCCCCCTCCCCTTTTTTATTATTTTCTTTTGTTTCTGTTTTTTTATTATTTGCTGTTAGGTGGCGCCATTGCCTGCACCGGCCCTTGAGCAAGCGGTTTTGCCAGCAAACTCACTTCCATTGGTCCCCCCCCCCCCTCTCTATAAATACATATATATATATGTGTGTGTATGTCGATATGTCTATCACCCCCCCCCCCTTTTTTTTTTCCTGTTACGAGGCGTCATCGCTAGAACCGGCCCCCGAGCAAGCGCACACATCAGCACTTCCAATGCTTGTTGTAAGCCCCCCCCCCCCCTTCCAAAAACTCTTGTTGTTTTTCTCTCTGTTAGGGGGCGCCACCGAACCCTGAGGAAGTGGTTTTGCGCCAGACCCTGAGCAAGCGGTGTCAGCGGCGAGAACGGGAGTTGGAGGTAGCCCCCCTTCCCCCCCCCCCCCTCTCTCTCTTCTCCCTTTATTATTTATGTATTTATTTATGTATTTATTTTTTGTTGTTGTTGCTGGTAGGGGCGCCATTGACAGCACCGGCGACCCCTGCGCAAGCGGTTTTGCCCCCCCCCCCCCTTTTCTCTCTCTCTCTCTCTTTCCCTTATGTATGTATATGTATGTAACCCCCCCCCCCCCACCCTCTCTCTCTCCATTTATCTATGTATATGTATATAACCCCCGCCCCCCCCCCTCTCTCTCTCCCTCGAGCTCCCTTTATTATTTATTTACTTATTTTTTAATTTTTAATTTTTTTTTGTTTTTGTTTTGTTGTTGCTGCTGCTGGTAGGAGCCATTGCCAGGACCGGTGGCCCGTCAGGAAGCGGTGGATGACGAAGATTTTGAATGTTGGCATCCCGTCATTGGGACTTGGGCAGCTGTAGTAGAAGCGAAAGGAAAGGAAGAGGTGGAGAAGTTGTTTAGGGACAAAAAGCAGTTAGGGGATGGAGTTTAGGCAGGGTAGAAGCGTACTGGGTTGAGAAAGGATGTACTATGGTGAAACTAATTATGTATGGCACATCTGATGCAAACACCCTCATCGGCACTTATGCGCCCGCCCAGCGACTAGGTAAGCCAGGTACTGCCAGCGAACGTTGGAAATTTGAGGTGGGTGTTGCAAATGAAAAAAAAGCAGTGAGGAAAATTACATGTTGGAGGAGTGCAAACCTTCGACGAGGAAGGAAACATAAATATTGTAGTATTACAATATTGTATTGTATTAATATTTTATTGTATTGTATTATATTGTACAATGATAGTACAATATTAATAATATTGTGTAATAAGAAGTCATGGGACGGTTTTATTGTATTGTATTACAATAATATTGCAATAGACTGATTGTACAATATTGTATGTATTGCATTAATATCGTACAATATTGTACAATATTGTATTAATGCAATACATATTGTATTGTATTAATACAAATACAATATTGTACAATATTGCATTGTATTGTCACGTAGTATTGTAATTCCAAAAAAAAAACTGATAAAAAAGTTGAAGCTATAAAAAAAAGTTAAAGCTACAAAAAAAGTTCAAGCTTGCAAGTTTTTTTATAGCTTGAAATTTTTTGTATAGCTTGAACTTTTTATACAGAAATATTTTTTTAATATAAATAGAACTTTTTTTCATGATATTAAATCAAGCTTAAATTTTTTTTTTAAGAATAATCTTTTTCTATAACATTCTACTGAAAATTGTCTCCACTTGAACTAGTAGTTTTGGTAATATGTGAGGCGCGGCGAGCATGCTGCCACGGTGCATGTGCAAGTGCATGTGAGTGCATGAGTTCCAGGGTTGAGAGGCGTTGTTTCGGAGGCTGCAGGGAAGAAATCCGCGACGCTGTTGTATTAATAAAAGAAACTTGAAACAGGTCACGGTATGGGACAGTCCGGGATTCCAGTTTTGCCGGTTCTGGTCTAAAAGAATGTAATATTAATGATTAATATTTATCATAAGTTGATGCCTCAGATTGCCGCTGCCTCTTCTTCAATATTATACAACTTCCGGATAATCCACTCCGCTAGTAACCCAATCCTCTGTTCTTATTATATAAATAAGTGTCAAAGATGATGGAAAATGTGGACTCCGACTCGAAGACTAGCGGAGCTAAAAACAACCAAGGCAAACACCAGCCGATTTCCGTGGTCCAGGCCGGCCTAACGATAATATATTCCGGTCTAAAAATTAGTGTAACGGTCACTAATGATGATATTATCGTTACCCGGTTAAGAGGGTTAATATTAATAGTATTAATATTGGTAACTTTCTCTTTTTGTGTCTGGGTTGACACAGGGGTATATTAAAGTAGCACATATTTAGCCATCTGCGCCTACACCCTGTGACTCCGACAAAGTCTACTTAAAAAGGTTGTTCAATGTGGCTTTCACTTGAATATTTCCTAGTTATAGGTTTATTTTATATGTCGGCAGCCTTGAATCTATTTTTGAAAACCTTACAGTATGTCACGGGCCATAAAAGCAGGACAACGACATAGCCTCGGAACCAGTGGGAAGAGGTCCAACCACCTCATCTTCCTGTGAGGTGCCATAGTCTACTGTGCAACCCTCCATAATCATAATAATAATAATAATAATAATAATAATAATAATAATAATAATAATAATAATAATAATAATAATAATAATAATAATAATAATAATAATAATAATAATAATAATAATAATAATAATAATAATAATAATAATAATAATAATAATAATAATAATAATAGTGTATCTCCTGCCAATTGCTGAGCCAAAAGGCCATGTGCATCCAGTCCTCCATTCCGTAAGGAAAGTCTCCACACCAATCGGTGGAATAAAGGAAGTGACGGCATAGAACATTACTCTAGGAGCTTTATACCAATCAGCCCATGGAAAGGACCGATGGCCTATGTACTCCCTAAATAATAATAATAATAATAATAATAATAATAATAATAATAATAATAAATAATAATAATAATAATAATAATAATAATAAATAGTGGTGCTTCTCTGTCAATGGCTGATGCATTTCTGCACATGCGCCTCCATCGTCTCACCCGTGAGGGGAGTACGAAGAATTGACGATAAGCTCTAATGACACCCCCGCAAGGGCAGTTCCAACACTTCCAGACGGGCCGGTATGTTCAATGAAAATACTGGTCCAGAAATAGACCGGTATGTTCAATGAAAATACTGGTGGCACCAACGGGAATCGAACTGGCGACAGGGCCCAGATGGTAGAACTTGACCACTGGGCTATCACGGTGTCCATAATAATAATAAATAATAATAATAATACTATATATGAGGCGTACTGATGCAGCTAATGGCATATCCTCAACGGACATAAGCCTCCAATACCCTTGTTCGAGGTCCTCCACCCCCCGTGTCAGTCTCTCGCCTGATGATCGGGGCCACCGATGGAGCTCCTGAGGGCAAGACTGCACTAAGCCGAGGTTATTCCGCAGTCCCAGCAACCTCTTGCAAGACGTCACCGAATGTGCAAGTGCATACACCAAGCGCGGTTGCTAGAGCTGCCTCGAAACCCCACCCATAACAATCTGGTGTCTGCTGGGTCCTGGGCTATCAACCAGCATGCGGAGTTTAAGATCTTTTACGCGCACAACGACCCTCCTCCCCAGCATCTACCACCAAAGGGTTATGAGTTGGCGTCACAGTTTAACGCCCTGAGGCCATTGGGCTGGAACTCTGTTTAGCAAGTGTGACTAGGTTTTTTCATCGGGATTTCCCTCAAATATGTCACAGTCAACACTCCAAAATAATAATAATAATAATAATAATAATAATAATAATAATAATAATAATAATAATAATAATAATAATAATAATAATAATAATAATAATAATAATAATAATAATAATAATAATAATAATAATAATAATAATAATAATAATAATGTATCTCCTGCCTATTGCTGAGCCAAAAGGCCATGTGCATCCAGTCCTCCATTCCATAAGGAAAGTCTCCACACCAATCGGTGGAATAAAGGAAGTGACAGCATAGAACATTACTCTAGGAGCTTTATACCAATCAGCCCATTGAAAAGGACCAATGGCCTATGTACTCCCTAAATAATAATAATAATAATAATAATAATAATAATAATAATAATAATAATAATAATAATAATAATAATAATAATAATAATAATAATAATAATAATAATAATAATAATAATAATAATAATAATAATAATAATAGTGCTTCTCTGTCAATGGCTGATGCATTTCTGCACATGCGCCTCCATCGTCTCACCCGTGAGGGGAGTACGAAGAATTGACGATAGGCTCTAATGACACCCCCGCAAGGGCAGTTCCAACACTTCCAGACGGACCGGTATGTTCAATGAAAATACTGGTGGCACCGACGGGAATCGAACTGGCGACAGGGCCCAGATGGTAGAACTTGACCACTGGGCTATCACGGTGTCAATAATAATAATAATAATAATAATAATAATAATAATAATAATAATAATAATAATAATAATAATAATAATAATAATAATAATAATAATAATAATAATAATAATAATAATAATAATAATAATAATAATAATAATAATAATAATAATAATAATAATAATAATAATAATAATAATAATAATAATAATAATAATAATAATAATAATAATAATAATAATAATAATAATAATAATAATAATAATAAATAATAATTAATAATAATTAATAATAATTAATAATGATTAATAATAGACTTATCAGTCAATTGGCCTTTGATCCTGTCGGACATGTGCCTCCATTGGTAGCACGGGACCGTTCGGTGACGCGGCTCCGCTCCAAAGACTCGACTGGCAGTGCAATGTGCAAATGAGCGTGCTGTGCATGTGCAAGTGGGTGCAAGGAGTGAGAGGAGTTATCTGCCGAGAAGAAGTCCGCGACGCTGCGCTGACCTCCACCTACAACAGATCTAGCCAGACATTCTACCTGACTAGGCCTTCCCCTCCTTCTACCCACCTCCTGAACGACCGTGAGGTCGATCACCTCCTCCTCCTCCTCCGCCCCCTCTGCCTCCCTGGTCTGCGCCTCCAACTCCTCCCACTCCTTCCAGATGGTGGCAACAAACCTTCCTAACTCCTCCTCCACCTCTTCTGGGACAGGGATAAACAAAACGCCGAGCATCGCCGCCATCTTTTCATCCTCCCCCTTCAGCCATTCCTCTTTGAAGAGCCTCATCTCCTCCTCTGCCTCCCGCAGTTCCCTGTGATAAAGCCCTCCTCGATTCAGCATGAGGGGCTGCCGGGCTTGCGCCTCATCGATAAACTTAAACAGTGCCTCACGAGAGCTCGCAAACGTTGGGCAATGCAGCAGGAAGTGACGTAACGACTCGTTAACCTCAGTGCCACACAAGGCGAAACAGCTTGAGCAGTCCGGCGAGCATGAGCCAAATTTGGATCGGTAGAGGCGAAGGCGATTGTTGCAGCTCAACAATCGCCTTCTGATAAGGTTGTGACTTCCCCCCTCCAGCGCCCGCCAACGTGGGAAAGCAGAGCGGGAAAACATCTGGCTAAGCAGCACCCTAAGCCCATCAGAGGGCTTAGCCTGCCGCTCCCAGCCAGCTACTTCCTGCCGGACAGACCATTGCTTTACCACCTCGTTCCAGTTCGCCAGAGCGGCCCGCCAGTCCTTATCATCTACCGTGCCATCTTCGTTCACGACCCGCTTGAGCGCATCCAAGCCCTCCCGCAGCCTGTGATCTGCTAAGATCAAATTTTCCGTATCTTCCTTCCATTTGCACCGACCCGTGTTGTAAAGCCTGCGTGTTAGCGCTGTGTTGCCCAGTAACTCGATGCGCCCTAGGAACCGAAGCCGGGCCGCCTTGGCAAGGATGCTAAAACTCGGCGTGCGGCCTAAACCCCTGGTGATGCAGCCGCTTGTGCGCGTACCAACACCCAAGATGACCCGCAGGGGCGCTACCAACGCGCCCTCCAGCTTACTCAGCTTGTTGGCGCCCGGCAGATCCCAAAAAGCCGATGCGTAAAGCAACTTTGCGCCAACCATTTGCTGCCAATTCATCAGCCGAAGACGCGCTGGAACTTCAAGGGCAATCCAGAGGGGGTAGTAGGCAGCCGTTCCCGCTACAGTGATTTCCGCCGCCCGCTTCGCTTGCGGTTTATCGGAGAGGGTGTCCGTGAGCAGAACTCCCAGGTATTTGTAGTGGTCGGTGACGTTGAGAACCTTGCCCCGGAACCTCACGCATGGGGGCGACTTTTTTGACTTGGCGTGCCCGTATCGGCATGACTTCCGTCTTGCCCGGTTTCAGGTTGATTTCAAGCCGATAGTCCTCCACGAATGTCGCCACGACATTTACAATCTGTTGAAGCTCCGTGACACTATGCGCAATTACCGCAACGTCGTCGGCGTAAAGCAGGGTCCGTATGTCTTCGATGCGGTTGAGGTCCTCGATCTCCAACTCTTTCGCGATTCGGACCGTTAGCTCATCCATGAAGACGTTGAACAGCGACGGTGACAACGGCGACCCTTGCTGAACTCCCATCTCTTCCAGCACTTCACCAGTGAGTTCGCCATCGACTAGCACTCGCGATGACGTTCTTCGGTAAAAACGCCGCAGAATGCGATAGAACTTGCCCTGTACCCCCATCTGGGTTAGCCTCTGAAACAACCCGGCCCGCCAAACCGTAGGGAATGCCTTTCTCAGATCCACGAACAAAACGAAAGAACGGAGGCCAGCTTGTTGTCTAAGGCGCAGACGCTCCTTAAGGACAAAAATCTGGTCCCCCGTACTACGTTTTGGCCGGAACCCACCCTGCTCTGGGCGAAGCCTGCCCGGCTGATCGATGAAAGCCGTAAGCCTCGCCGCCATAAGGGACAGATACATCTTACCCAGACAGCTCAGAATCGCGATGTCTCTCCAATTTTCCGGATCGGTTGGGTCGCCTCCTTTTGGGATGTTGACGATAATCGCTTTGCCCCAGTCGCTGGGGGTGTATTCGCACGATTTCAACCAGTTGAAGAAGCGCACCAGAAAGCTCACAATCCGCGTGCCTCCGTACTTGAGCATCTCGTTCTTGATCTTATCCGGTGAGCACGCTTTGTGATTCTGGAGATTTTCCTGGCAGAGCTCCACTTCCTTCTTGGTGTAATCATAGTCCAGCGGGCCCGTCTCAGTCCGGATCTCCTCGGCTTGCGCCATGGCCTCGAATTGGTCGCGCAGGTTGTCGTTATACTGGAAGGTTTCGCGGGCCTTCCGCTCGGGCTCAATCCGCGCTGCTTCCTCATCAGAACCGACTTCCTCTACACATGCATCCTCCAAAAACTGGTTTTCTTTGGGGACCACCATACGTCGGCGGTATTCTTCCCATTCTTGTAGTTTTTCCCGGAGTGTGCATGCCAGAGTGCCATCGGGCTTCCGAACAGGAGCAGAAGCGTTCGACCGCCGAACCCCGCCCAAACGCTTTGACAGCTTCCAGTACGTGGCCATGGTAGCGCTCCTGAAGTTGGCAGCGGTGTCATTCTGGACCCGCTTCCACGCTTGCTCCTTCTTCTCCTTGCATAACCTTCTGACCGCCTTCCTCGCTTCTTTATATCTTTGCCAGGCCTCTCGGTTGGCCTCATTCCTTCGCCAGAGGCCGTATGCCTCTCTCCGTCGCGCAATCGCTTCCCTAAGACTCTCATCAAACCATGCATTAGTAAACCCTGGCCTAATCACCCGAACTCCCAAGACCTTCACGGCTGCGCCCGTGAAAGCTCGGACCACTAAGCTAGCGACCCTATCTACCTCCTGCTGAAGCTCATCCGGGTCCTCCACTGCTGATAGATCTGGGAGGCCATCTGGCAACAGCCCCGATATACCAGCTGCAAAGGTCTCGTCGTACTTCAACCTAAGCTTAGACAGCTCACTCTCCTTACCCTCAACTACCCTGCCTATCAAGCGCTCTGCCTTGAATGCTTTGTACCTCTTTACCTGCTTTTTGGGGGGTGGCTGTCCCCCCCAGACCAGTTCCGCCCACACAGCTTTGTGGTCGGTATCAAGGTCTACCTCGTCGACGCCGAAGCTTGCCTCCTCCGCCAGCTCGGAAGAGACGCAGATGTAATCCAGTAGATGCCTTCGTCCACCTATATTTTCCTGCCTAGACCACCAATATTTGTCCCCCCGTGGTTGCGAAAACCCACTGAGATTGCTTCTGCACAGCACGCCACCACAACAGCCGCACTTGCCGGATTTTTCCGTGGCTTCACCAAATTTCTCCGAAATTCCTCCCACCGAGCGACCTTTTCCGGCAGCGTACACGCCAGTGAGCCATCCTCCCTTTGCACCGGCGCGGAGACCTTCGTTCTGCGTGCCCCGCCAAGCCGCTTCGCGAGTAGCCAAAAGCGCTTTGAGGATTGTTCGCGTTGACATTTGACCGCTTCTTCCTGCACTTGCTTGAAGGAGGCGGACTTCTTGGCCCGAGTTGCCTTCCGAATTTGCTTGCGGAGCCGTAGCCAATTCAGACGGGCTTCCGCATTCGATTCATCCCTCCTGTATGCTGCGTAGGCCTCCCGGCGCTGCTGAATGAGCTCCTTTAGCTCCCCGTCGAACCAATTGTTGGTGAAACGGGGTCGTATACATCTGGAGCCAAGGACCCGGTGCGCCGCCATTCGGAAGGACTGCGCCACTCGCTCGGTGACGTCATCTACCACCCGTTGGCTGTCGGCACCACCCGATAGGTCAAGCTCAGGCAGCTGATGCACTCCAAGCTTCTGTAGGCAATGCTGGAATACGTCATCGAACTTGTCGCGTAGATAATCCAGCGCTTGCTTCGCAGCGTGATCATTACCCGAGACACCAGCACCAATAAGCTTATCAACACGAAAGGACCTGTAAGGTTTCGCAGCCCGCTTTGGCCGGCGCTGGCCGCTCCACGTCAGTTCGGCCCATACTGCCTTGTGGTCCGTATCAAGATCATCTTCGCATACTCCGAACTTTGCTCCAGATGCCAAGCCAGGCGACGCGCAGATGTAATCGAGGAGGTGCTTGCCTGTGCCCATGCCGCGCTGCTCACGCCGGGACCACCAGTAGGACCCTTCCACTGGGCACGAGAAGCCGCTCAGATTTCGCAGGCCCGTAGCGACGAGGACAGCCGCGAGTCTCTTGCCGTTCTCCGAACGTACCGGTGCTCCCTTATCATCGACCTCCCCGTGTTGACCGACGATGCCCTCCTCTTTTCGGCTGCATGCCGGCCCGAGCTTCGCGTTGGCATCCGCCACCGTGACCACAAGACCTTTGGCTCCAAAAAAAGCTATAGCTGCCTGCCAGGCCGCATACGCCTCTGACGACTCTTCTTCCTGCGTTTCCTGGGGAAAGTAGCCGTTGCCCACATAGATATCCTGAGCGCCGGTAACACCCGAGGCGATACGCAGCCACACTTGCTGCCGGTGGTCGACGGGGGCTGACACCAGGTTGCAATACGGACCAAGGAAGTTAGCCACCGCGAATAGAACCCCACCCTTGCAGCGATTTTTCTCGCTGACCTCCGCAGGTTTTCCAAAAATCCGGAATCCATCCAGGCTGCATTTGGAAAGTTGCTTCTTGCCCATGCGGTGCTCCTGAGCCCCGATGACTAGCCAGCCCTCGTGCTTGTAGAATGATGCCCATTCCGCCGTGCCTACGTTGTCGTATCCCGTTTTACCCTGCCAGTTGTGACTCGCGACGAGTAGCTTGAAGCCGGTATCGAACTGCTTGGAGCGGTGCTTCTTGGCTCGTTTCCGGACCCGACGGCCGCGCTTGGCTTCCGCCCTCGTGCTGCCCCCCTCTGCAGGTGCTTGCGCAGGTTGGTCCCCCACTGCACTGGCCGCCGAATGCAGGGGCACCACATGCACATCAGCACACTCAGACACACACTCAGGTGCATCGGCAGCCAATTCCGAAGACACCACCTGCACATCATCAACACATTCTTCATGCAGAGGCAAGACGCGATATCCCTCCGGACCGCCGCTTCCCCACGCAGATGGATGTGAATAAGCCTTCGGACACGTTCCCTGTCCCTGAACCTGCGCCCAAGGGCCACATTGACCCCTCTGCCGAAGAATTTGAGATGTTGAGTTGCTGCAACGCCGTCCGCGTGCTGTCATCGTCCTCGTAGACCAGCTCCAGGTGACGAGACATTCGCTGGCCTTGCCACTCCATTACCGGGACCACCAGACCAAGACCGCTCATTTTGGAGGCGATCTCCTAGTCGAGGCGGCGGTGCCATCTGCCATATAGCGCCGCTCGCCTTATGTTGAAGCGCCGACCCGTGTGCCAGGTTTGGGGAGGAAGGATGAGGCGCAGCTAAGATAGCCTCTCCACGTGGTTCAGGAATTCCGTCATATACGCGAGCCCTCATCCTCCCATCCTGGGACATCGGGCCAGAGCCCGTCGAAGAGGCATTCCCACGGGGATTGTCCAGGTCTTCGGCGATTCTACCTTGTCCCATAAGGGCCACAGTGGTAGCTCCGTGCTTCGCGTATTTGTAATCCATTGAGAGTAGTAGACGGCCAATGTCGCTGGCCATCACCGCCGCGCCTCTTTACGCCGAGGAAAGCGCCCGCCCATGCAAATAGCATCGGCGGTATCTGCAACACACACTACACGCATTTCCGCCGGTGTCACTGGACGCTGCCGCGTCGCTTCGTGCCCTTGGGCGCCCGCCAGCGTCCCTAGCGTCGCCAGAACCTGCCTCACGCACTACACACACTCTCCATCGCATCGCCAACGCCTCTACTCTCATGCCTTATGGACTTTCAGCTGCTCCTAACAATACACATCATGAGGTACGGGTGTCCCCGAGTGGAGCCAGATCGGACGGCGTGCCGCTGAAACTCCTTCCCCCACGTGGGTATAGAAGCCGCGAACCTAGCGGTACCTATAGGGTCTTACAGACAAGTATAGTAATCCCAGCCGAAGCTGCTCAGGTAGAAATGCAACGGTGGAGGGTGTGAATGCATGGGGCAAGGCACGGCAACGCAGCAAGGCACTGGCAAGGCATTGGGACCGACTGAAGCCCCTCTCCAACGTGCGCTCATCATGTGTTCCAGTTAGGCAACCCCGAAGAAGCGAAGATAGGGAGGAGACAAAACCCAGATAGGATGAAGATAGGATTAACATGAAGCCGAAATGGAGCCGAGTTGGAACAGGTCAACTCGGCCCCATCTCGGCTCAATGTGAATCCTATCTTCAACCCATCTCGGTACTGTTTCCTCCGAATGCTCACCTCAACAAGATCACCAAACCGGAACTGGAAGCCCCCAGGCATTTACTCTGCAGGAAATTCGGCGAAAATGGGCTAACCAGGAAACCAGACCCAAACCAACAGCCAAGAAAACGAGCCAACCAACAATCCAACAGACAACCCCACAACCTGCCTGGCCGAACCCCTACCGAGTAAATGCCCAGTTGAGAGTTGCGCATATCCCGGTGACCGCCCTCCCCAAGCGGTCACCTTCGTGGGGAGAGGCCCAACCACCTCCTCTTCCCATGGAGTGCCATCCTGTGCACCCCTCCAGAATAATAATAATAATAATAATAATAATAATAATAATAATAATAATAATAATAATAATAATAATAATAATAATAGTGCTTCTCTGTCAATGGCTGATGCATTTCTGCACATGCGCCTCCATCGTCTCACCCGTGAGGGGAGTACGAAGAATTGACGATAAGCTCTAATGACACCCCCGCAAGGGCAGTTCCAACACTTCCAGACGGGCCGGTATGTTCAATGAAAATACTGGTCCAGAAATAGACCGGTATGTTCAATGAAAATACTGGTGGCACCGACGGGAATCGAACTGGCGACAGGGCCCAGATGGTGGAACTTGACCACTGGGCTATCACGGTGTCCATAATAATAATAATAATAATAATAATAATAATAATAATAATAATAATAATAATAATAATAATAATAATAATAATAATAATAATGATAATGATAATAATAGTAGTAGTAGTAATAATAATAATAATAATAATAATACTAATAATACTAATAATAATAATAATAATAATAATAATAATAATATTAATAATAGGCTTCCTCAGACTATAGCATCAGATCCAGATCCTGGACATGTGCCTCCATTGGGTCACCGGGGTCAGCCGATCCCAACGCATTGTCAGAACACCAAACAGACATAGCAGCAACAGCAACAGCAGGGGCAGATGGGGGCTGTGAAGTGCATGAAGAGCTAGATGCGAGGGTGTTAGCTGAAGAGAAGAACTCGGAGACACTACGCTGCGCTCCCGAACCCCTCTCTCTAGCCAGGACGTCCACACTGCGCGGACAGCCGCGCCGCGCAACATCAACGTCACTTGGGGGAGAGGGTGGGACAGAAGCTGATGGAACCTCAGTGAGGTCAATCACCTCCTCGCCCCCATCCTCCACCCCAAGCTCCTCCCTTTTACCCTCCCTAGCAGACCAACACTCAGACACATATGATCCAAACAACACATCCAACTTTGGAGGGGGACGCAACGCTGTAACCCCTAACAACGCAGCAAGCCTAAAGTTACTGCGGAAGCGCGACTTCCCCTGAAAAAACTTACAAAACAATCGTGATTGATCCACAGGCGACATATCATCCCAACCCTGCCGCACAGAGCCCTCCCGCTCCCGCCCAAGCAACACTTCCTCCACCACAACCTCACCGCCTACGACCTCACCACCCTCCCCACTCCCTCCACCCCCCTCAGCACCCCCACAGCCATGCCACCGAGCCTGTGCATACTCAGCAACAGCTGCTTACGTCTCCCCTCATGCATGGGGCAATCCCATAAGAAGTGCGCAAGGGACTCATTGACATCATCATGACAACAGAAGCAGCGAGGGGACATGCCACTGACCAACTTGCTGCGGTACAACCGAAGCGGTTGTTGCAGCTGAGCAACCCTCTCCGAAGCAGATTATAATGCGCATCATCAAGGGCTACCCATCTTGGGAACTCCTTAGTTCCAAAGACTTGTCTTAGGATGACTCGCAGGCCATCAGTAAGATCGCTGCCTGCCTCTCGCTTGTCCCACATCAGTTGCTGCACCATCTTGACGTCCTGCTGAAGGGCCCACTTGTCCACAGTCGAACACCAACCCTCGAGGTCCTTCTCTGAGCTATTTAGGAGCTCCTGAAGCCCTTGTTGTAGATCCATTGAGTCCCTGATAGCGCCTTCGGCCTCCGCAGTCCAGTCGGATTTGACTTGAGATGCGATGACAGGAAATCGCTTCTCCGGTAGAACACGCAGCCGTCCATAGAACTTCAGTTGCGCCGCCCGCCGCAAACGCTCCGCACTCAAAGAGCGCGCCAGAAAGAGTGTAATCCACTTGCTTGTCTTAGGGCTGATGCCGAGAATCATCCTCATGGGGCGCAGCATTGCTGCCTCCAGCTTGGTGAGCTGCGATACGGGGGCACGCCAGACATCGAAGGCGTACTTCAGCTTGGCCCCCACAAGTTGATTCCAGCACATGAGACGATACCTAGCTTGTATCTCACCTGCACACCACAAAGAGTACCAACCTGCGGTGGCGACTTCAGTGACACGCGTAGCCCGCAGGGCCTGCTCCTTCCACTTCAGGTCGTCGGTGATAACCACTCCCAGGTACTTGTACTGACTGGTGACACAAAGCTTCTGGCCGCGAAACCACACCACGGGCTCACCTCGCTCCCTGATACTTGGTCGTTTCGCCTTGCTCGACGTGTAAATGGGCATGATTTCCGTCTTGCGGGCTTCAAGTTGACTTCCAGCCGGTAATCTTCCGCGAACTTGGCCACAACATTGACCATCTTCTGGAGCTCGGTGCGACTGTGAGCGATGAGGAACACGTCGTCCGCGTATAGAAGTGCCTTGATGTCGTTCAGCCGCTTCACATCCGTGATCTTGAGGGCACTCGCCAGCCGATCACACAGCTCATCCATAAAGACGTTGAAGAGTGTGGGAGAGAGAGGGGACCCCTGTTGGACGCCTACACCTCCAGTACTTCGGGGTGAGTGCTCCATCAACTAGCACTTGCGACGAAGTCTGCTCGTAGCACCTGCGTAGCGTGCGCCAGAACTTGCCCCTTACACCCAGCTTCCAGAGCCTCTCAAATAGGCCATCTCTCCAAACAGACGGGAAAGCCTTGCGTAGATCGACGAACAGGACATACGACTCCCGCTTCTGCTGCTGACGCCTTCAACCTCTGCCAAAGGGTAAAGACCTGATCCGTAGTGCGACGCCCTGGGCGGAAGCCTCCCTGCTCTGGACGTAGCTTATTCCGGGCCATCCACGAAGAGCGTTTAGACGAGTAGCTAATAAGGACAGATACAGCTTACCAAGGCAACTAATAATCGAGATATCCCTCCAGTTGTTAGGATCCGTAGGATCCCCACCCTTGGGATATTGACGATGATTCCCTTGCCCCAAGCTTTTTGGAGTCCTCTCGGCTTCTCGAATCCAGTTGAAGTACTGCGTTAAGTAGCAATTGATGTAGGCGCCGCCATACTTGAGCATCTCGTTCTTCACTTTGTCCTCGCCACAAGCTTTGTGGTTATTCAGGGCACGTTGCCTTGCAAGGACTCCTCTTGCGTGAACGGTTTGTCCAGCTCTTCGCAAGTGTCTTCACCTTCTTCGTGCTCCTTCATAGCCCGGGCCACCTCATCTCTGAAGCGATCGTTCCAGTG
>WBZZ01006092.1:0-20280 GCA_019918135.1 Paulinella micropora
TGGCACCCCCCCGGGGCCTCAAACCACCAGTGCGATTCTCGCTACTTGGACACTTACGCCCCGCGGGATTTTTTTGGGGTTAGGCGACGAAAATTCGTCCGGTCCTGCGGCCGGGCCCAAAAGCTACCGGTGGCACTGGCCACCGGACCGCCATACTGGACGGACCAGCCCCCGGGGGGCCTGCACAATGCTGGGCCGCGGGAAGGGAGAGGGGAGAAGGGAGAAGGGAGAGGGAAGAGGGGAGGGGAGAAAAAAGGCAGGCAGAATGTCCGGCCAAAACGAATACCCTCCCCCCCAAGAGGTCCGGCGACTGGTGCCACCCAGCCAAGAACCACAGCCACTTGTGCCACCCGGCCGGAAGAGTGGGTGCGTTCGCGCCATCCTGACCGGAAACCGCGGTCGTGTATGCCACCCGGCCGAACAGGGAGGCCTCCTGTGCCACCCGACCGGCCGGGCCAGGCCGCTCGGGCTACTAGCGCTGGCTCTCGGGCGGCCCCCCGTGCCAGCCGAGGAGGGGAAGGGACGAGACACACTGCGGTGGGTCGGGGGGGGGGATGAGAGGGTGTGCCTCCGGGGTGAGTACAGGGGGGGGGGAGCTAGCCAAGCCTTTGTTACCCACCAGGCCACCAGCTAGCCAGCCTGGGGCAGCCTCCGGGACAGCTGGGCTATGCACCCCCTGCCTGTCCGCCCACGCCGGTGGGGCCTCTGGTGCCTGTGGTGGGCCGCGCCTACTGTGCCCACCTCCCGGCAGCTACTTCTCTTAGCTACTAAGAAGGACCACACCCGCGCACGTAGGAGCCATTGCAAACAGCGGCAGGTTGCTTGGCCTGATCCCGACGTCCGGCATGGTTATCACCATGAAGTGGAACAGGTACGTGCACACACCCGCGCCGAACGAGGTTACGTTCCAGGCCGTGAGGTTCTGGTCGAAAACACAATTGCCATTAAACATGCCCCGCGCGCCCCCATCGTGAGCGATGGCGGCAGACACGTTCCAGCTGCCTAGCGGCTGGTTAAACACACACTGCCCCACCGGGTCGCAGCGGAAAATGCCCGCTAAATTATAGGCGCGGCTTACGTCCCAGCTATCAAGCGGCTGGTTGAAAGCGTACGCGCTATGGAACGTGTCTCCTAGGATGGCGACCCGGCTCGTATTCCAGCCGCCGATGGGCCGATTAAAGGCGTGCGCCCTCAGGAAAGCTGCTTGGAGGGTGGTAACACGGCTCGTGTCCCAGCTCCCGATGCTGCCATTGAAGGCCGCCGCATCCCGAAAGATGCTCCGCAGGCTAGCCACGCCGCTCGTATTCCAGCCGTCGAGGTCCTGGTTGAACTTGGTACAGTCCTGGAACAGGCCTTGGAAGCCATTGGGGTGGGTAGCGGGCGTGAGCCACGACCAGTCCCAGTCGCGCGCGTTGCCCACGAAGTCGCTCATCTGGTACAGCAGCTACTCGGGCGACACGCCGTGCAGGGCGCGCGAGCCAGCCGTCGGTGCCAGGTAGCGCAGCACGCCCCACAGGTCGCTGCCGGGAGGAGCGAAGAGCGGCGTCCAGCTGGGGACGGGGTGGTAGAGCTGCACGTCGCCCCACGCCACCACGTCCACTACCCGGGCGCCCTCTACGTACCACAACCCATTCACGCGGCCGCTGAGGCGCAGCCAGTAGTCGCCGGCGCCCGCGTACGCGTGTGTGCACGTCGCACCGTTAGTGTGGTTACAGGCACCGGGCGCCGACCCGTCCCCCCAGTCCATGCCGAACGTGCCGCCCTGGCCGGCCGTGGGCGACAGCGCCAGCGTCGCGGTGGCGTTGGTGGCCTCCGTGCGCACGAGCGCCAGGAAGAGCGAGCGCGAGCACGCGGCGGGCCAGTGCGCCTGGCCGAGCGCCGTGTACGGCGCCAGCCGCGTGCAATCGGCCGAGCCCGGCGCGAGCGCGGGCGTCGACCATCCGGCGAGCGACTCCCGGAAGTCGCTGCTTAGGCCCGCGAACAGCTGGTCGAAGCGCGACAGGCTCGGCAGTGACGTCCAGCCGCCTACCCCCGTGCGCGTGAGCGCCGCGCCGCCGGCCAACAGTTCGCTCACGTCCTCTAGCCGCGCCGTGCTCCAGCGCGACAGGTCGAGCTCGGTCAGCGCCGGCAGGCCCGCGAACGCGCGGCTGGCGTTGCGCAGGCGGCGAGTGTCCCACGCGCGCGTGACAGCCAGGCCGCGCAGGCCCACGGAGCCCTCGAACATGCCGACCACCGACTCGGCGCCCGACACGTTGAGCCCCCAGCTCAGGTCAGGCACTGGAGTGGTGAGGCGGGCGAAGCTGTAGTCCCAGCTCTGCACGAGCCCGGCGTCGGCCAGCGAAGCCAGCGGCGGGAAGTACGCGAGCCCCGGCGCCGCGTACAGGTGGTAGCCGCTTGTCTCGTGGAAACGCAGCTCCCCCCACTGCACGATGGCGTCCAGCCGCAGGCCCGCGGGCGCCGCGGCGTGCCATGCAGGCGTGAGCGCCCAGCCGCGCACGGGGTAGCGCCCGCCGGGGTCCGCCGTCACCGTGTATGTGCCGGCCAGCGCGTACGTGTGCGCGCACGGCGCGGCGCCGGCGTCCAGGCACTGCGTGGGGGGCGAGCCGTCCCCCCAGTCGACCGTGAACGACGTGGGGGCGGCCTGCGCCCGCGGCGCGGCGGGAGGCCACAGGGGCCACACGAACGTGTCTTGCGGGGCAGCCGTCGTGATTTCCAGGATGGTGACGCCGCCGGGGCACACGACCGGGGGGCACGCCTCGGCCTATGTCGGGCAGTGGAGCGGGTAAGTGCACTTGGCGCTGGCGGCCCGGAACCAACAGAGCAGGCGCCCCAGGCGCCACAGCTGGCGGGCGGAGGCGGGGTGCATCTGTAGCCCGGGGCGGGTGGTTTAGCAAATGCGGGGGGGGGGGGGGGGCCGGGGGGGGGGGGTGAGGGAGACGGCGTCCCCTACCGCCGGCGTGGCGCGGCAGGGAGAGAAGCCCAGGGAGGACGCCTCTTCCCCCCCCCCCCCCCCCCCCCCCCCCCCCGCACTGCGCCCCTCCCTGGCGCCGGGCGCGCCCTCCTGCCAAACGCGGGGCTAAAACCTAGGGTAGGGAGGGGGTGCTTTTCTGCTCAAGGCTGTGCTAAAACCCATGGGGGGGGGGGGTTGCTAAACCCGGAAGAGTCCCCCGTTTCCCCGGGAACACGAGAGGCCCTGCTTTGTCGGCCGGGTGGCAAGAAAAGCCCTGCTTTTCCGGCCGGGTGGCAGGAAAGGCGCTGCTTTTCCGGACGGGTGGCATGAGACGGCCAGGCCCTCCCGCTCGGACGGCTATTCGTTTGGCCGGATAGCCCCATTGCCCCCCTTCCTCCCTCTTCCCCTCTCCCTTCTCCCTTCCCTTCTCCTTTCTCCCCTCTCCCTCCCCGCGGCCGGGCATTGTGCAGCCCCCCCCCCAGGCTTTTCTGCCCAATATGGCTCCGGTGCCTGGTGCCACCGACTGCTTTTTCTGTGGTGACCACAGGATCAGGGAGATTCCCCGTACTACCCGCTAAACTAAGGCTGGCGGGGCGTAAGTGTCCTAATAGCGAGAATCGCCCTGGTGGGTCCAAGCATGGCCTGACATCGCCGGATGGTTACGGGTGCCACCCAGGTACAAAATGGCGTCGGAGTCAGTCCTGCCTATCGACAACCAGTCACTAATAAAACTTTTTCCTTTCTTACCCGTAAATAGCGGTGTTTTTTAGTCTTGTAGGGGCAGTGCCTAAATTCACACGTCTGGGGGTGGCACCCCCTTCCAAAGCCTCGAACCACAAGTGCGATTCTCGCTACTTGGACACTTATGGGTGGGGTTGGGCAAAGAAAATTCGTCTGGTCTTGCGGCCGGGCCCAAAAGCTACCGGTGGCACTGGCCATCGGATCGCCACATTGCATAAAAAGCCTGGGCAGGGCCTGCACAATGTTCGGCCGCGGGGAGGGGAGGCGCGGGCGGCCACGGAGATCAAGCTGGTGGGCCCGGAGGCCTGACCCCCCACTCCGGGGCCGGGACCAGCCGCAGCGCGTACACAGCTACGCTGGCACCCGGTGTGCTAGACAGCGTTCGCTCCTGCAACCCAACAACTTGACAGCGTTCGCTCCTGCAACCCAACAACTGGACAGCTGGCTAGGACCCCACCAGAGTACGCTGACTTATAGAAAGCTACCTTCAGGCCTTGGACGAACCGGTCCCCAGGGCGGCGGGTGCCACCGGCCTGCTCAACCAGCAGGGCCTGGTGGGCGCTCGGGCTAGCCTACCCCCAAGAAGTGTCTGCCGGAGGGTACCATGTCCGGCTGATGAGAGCGGCCTGCGTGCACTCAAGTACGGGAGTGTCTTTTTTACCAGTTGCAGCCGGCCGGGGCGCCTGCGTTGTCTTCCGCCAGCGCAGCGCCGGAGGGAAACCAGAAAGCGTCCCTCGTTCTGTCTCCTCAAACAGCTACTACCAACCCCCGGCGATCCTCTTTTGTTGGCCATGCCAAGGAAAAGCCAGCCAGCACAGGAAAGCCACAGACCTGGGGCTCCCCGCGCGAGTGTAGTCGGTGTGCCTGGCTTCTTGCCTCTCAAACGAACCGACCACACCCGCGCACATACACACTGCGGCAGCGAGCGGGCAGGTTGCTCGGCTGGATACCTACGTTGTTGATCAAAATCCCATTAGACTGGAACATAGACCTGCAATCAAATGAGTCGCTTACGTTCCAGGCCGTGATGTTTTGATCAAAAACGCAATTGCCAGCGAACATTGAAGCTGCTTTTCCACCCGGGAGTGTTATGGCTGGAGCATTCCACTTGCCAAGCGGCTGGTTAAACACACACCGGCTTTCAGGATAACAGCTGAAAGCACCGACCATCCTAGTGACACTGCTTACATCCCAACTGTTTAGGTTCTGGTTGAAGGCGTACGCACTAAAGAATGTACTCTCCAGGCTGGTGACCCGGCTCGTGTTCCAGCCGCCGATCGGCTGATTAAAGGCGGACGCCAGCCGGAACGTCCAAAACAAGCTGGTGACCTGGCTAACATCCCAGCCGCCGATCGCCGGTTGAAGGCGTAAGCTCCATGGAAAGTTTCCCGCAATTTGGTGACCTGGCTCGTGTTCCAGGTCCCGATGCTGCCATTGAAGGACGTCGCTTGGAAGAACATGTACTCCAGGCTCGCCACGCCGCTCGTGTTCCAGTCGTCGAGGTCCTGGTTGAACTTGGTGCAGTCCTGAAACAGGCAGGTGAAGCCGTTGGGATGGGTCGCGGGCGTGAGCCACGACCAGTCCCAGTCGCGCGCGTCGCCCACGAACTCGCTCATGCCGATCAGCAGGTACTCGGGCGCCACGCTCTGCAGGGCCCGCGAGCCGGCCGTCGGCGCCAGGTAGCGCAACGGATACCCGCCTACTCCCCACGTAAAGAGCGGGGTCGTGCTATCGACGGGGTGGTACAGCTGCACGTCGCCCCACGCCACCACGTCCACTACCCGGGCGCCCTCTACGTACTGCAGCCCGTCCACGCGGCCGCTCAGGTGCAGCCAGTAGTCGCCGGCGCTGGCGTACGTGTGCGTGCAGACGGCACCGTCGGCGTGCTCGCATGGTTCGGAGCGCGACCAGTCCCCCCAGTCCACGCCGTACGTGCCGCCCGCGCCCGGGCCGGCCACGGGCGACAGCGCCAGGATGGCGACGGCGCTAGGGTACGTCGTGCGCACGAGCGCCAGGAAGTGTGAGCGCGAGCACGCGGCGGGCCAGCGTGGCGGCCCGAGCGCCGTGTACGGCGCCAGCCGCGAGCAGTCGGCCGAGCCCGGCGCGAGCGCCGGCGTCGACCAGTTGGCGAAGGCTTCTAGCTCACGGAAGTCGGGCGGGACGCCCCAGAACAGCCCCTCGAAGCGTGACAGGGCCGGCAGCGACGTCCAGCTGCCGACACCCGTGCGCGTGAGCGCCGCGCCGTCCGCGAACAGCTCCGTGACATCCTCGAGCCGGGCGGTGTCCCAGCGCGACAGGTCGAACTGGGTCAGCGCCGGCAGGCCCGCGAACCCTCGGCTCACATTGCGCAGGCTGCGTGTATCCCAGGCGCTCGTGCCGTCCAGGCTCGCCAGCCCCGCTGAGCCCTCGAACACGCCGACCGCCGACTCGGCGCCCGACACGTTGAGCCCGTAGCTCACGTCCGGCGCCGGAGCAGTGAGGCCGGCGAAGCTGTAGTCCCAGACGCGCACGAGCCCCGTGTCCGGCAGCGAGTTCAGCGGCGGTACGTACGTCAGGCCCGGCGCCGAGTACAGGTGGTAGCCGCTTGTTTCGTGGAAACGCAGCTCCCCCCACCGCAGGATGCGGCGCAGCCGCAGGCCCGCGGGCGCCGTGGCGTGCCAGGCCGGCGTCAGCGCCCAGCCACGCACGGGGTAGCGTCCGCCGGGGTCTGCCGTCACTGTGTACGTGCCGGGAGCAGCGTACGTGTGCGCGCAGGGCGTGGCGCCGGCGTCCAGGCACGGCGTGGGGGGCGAGCCGTCCCCCCAGTCGACCGTGAACGACGTCGGGACGGTGGCCTGTGCCTGGCGGCGGCGGCGCGCCGGCGCGGCGGGCGGCCACAGGGGCCACACGATCGTGTCCTGCGGGGCCGCCGTCGTCAGCTCGAGGATCGTGACGCCGCCGGGGCACACGACCGAGGGGCACGCCTCCTCTTGGGTCGGGCACTGCAGGGGGTACGGGCACCCGGCGCCGGCGGCCCGCAGCCACCCGCACAGTAGGAGGAGGGGCCACGGGCGCCACGGTTGGCGGGCGAAGGCGGGGTGCATCTGTAGCTCGGGGCGGGTGGTTTAGCAAATGCGGGGGGGGCCGGGGGGTGGTTTAGCAAATGGGGGGGCCGTGGGGGGGGGGGAGTTTGCTAAACGCGGTGGTGAGGTCCGGGCGGCCGGAAGAGTCGCCCCCCCTCCCCCGGGAACACGAGATGCCCTGCTTTCTCGGCCGGGTGGCAAGAAAGGCCCTGCTTTTCCGGACGGGTGGCAGGAATGGCACTGCCTTTCGGACCGGGTGGCATGAGACGGCCAGGCCCTCCCGCTCGGGTGGCTAGATTCGTTTGGCCTGATACGGTCGACTGCCTTTCTTCTCCTCCCTCTTCCCCTCTCCCTTCTCACTTCCCTTCTCCCTTCTCCCTTCTCCCTCCCCGCGGCCCAACATTGTGCAGCCCCCCCCCAGGCTTTTCTGCCCGACACTGGTCAGGTGCCTGGTGCCACCGACTGCTTTCTGTGATAACCGCAGAACCAGGGAAATTTCCCGTAACAATCGGAAAAATAAAGCCGGTGGCTCGTAAGTGTCCTAATAGCGAGAATCGCACTTGTGGGTCCAAGCCCGGCCTGACCTCGCCGGAGGGTTACGGGTGCCACCCGGGTACAAAATGGCATCGGACCCAGTCCTGCCTATCGACAACCAATCACTAATAAAACTTTTCCTTTTTTTTACCCGTAAATAGCGGTGTTTTTTTAGTCTTGTAGGGGCAGTGCCCGAATTTACACGTCTGGGGGTGGCACCCCCCCGAGGCCTCGAACCACAAGTGCGATTCTCGCTACTTGGACACTTACGCACCGCGGGGTTTTTTTTGGGTTAGGCAAAGAAAGTTCGCCTGGTCCTGCGGCCGGACCAAAAAAAGGTACCGGTGGCACTGGCCACCGGACCGCCACATTGCATAAAAAGCCTGGGCGGGGCCTGCACAATGTTTGGCCGCGGGAGGGGAGAAGGGAGAAGGGAGAAGGGAGAGGGGAGAGGGGAGAAGGGAGGGGAGAAAAAAAGGCAGACAAAATGTCCGGCCAAACGAGTACCTTCGTCCCCCTCAGAGATCCGGTGACCGGTGCCACTCCGGCTCGCAAAAGCCGCGGCCGGCTGTGCCACCCGGCCGGCAGGGCGGGGACCTCTGTGCCACCCCCGACCAGACAACCCCGGCCGGTTGTGCCACCCGGCCCCCCCGCGAGTGCTTCCTGTGCCACCCGGCCGGCCTGGCCAGGCCGCTTGTCTTGCAAGAAAAAGGGTATAGGTTATTGTTCCTGAAGCGAGTTAAATACGATAAAAGTAAGTATGCGAAATGAAGGACGACCTACTACCAGAGCGAATGATATACACATACCAAGATACAAACCCAACAGACAACATATTATTTCAAATGTCTCATTTAACTGGCTATGTGTTAGCATACCAAAAGATAGTTCTTCATAACCAAATGTTAAAGCTTGTAAATACTGGGCGGACTTTGTTATATTCTAATACAGACAGTATCGCATACGAAGGTGAATATATGAAAACAGGAAAAGAATTTCGTCCCGAAGTTTTAGAACAAGACGAGTTCATAGCCCCACAACTGAATATGACTTGTTTCGTTTCCTACATAAATGGCGAACCACGGATAACATACCAGCGACATAGCGGTTTCAAAGATAAATTACCATTACAGAAATTCTTAGAAACACCACATAAACAATATCCAGAGTTCTCCGCCTTTGAGGATACAGAGCTTCCAGATTATAGCACCAAAGACGAAAAAGTGCCTTTACCAGAACAAGAATTATTACTTATTCACGGCAAAGCTGGAACGGGTAAATCTGAAATGATTAAATACCTAACTGGTCAGCCATCAAAATACACTAACACACATTTCAAAGACAAAAAGACTTTATCAACCGCTATGACACAATGCCCGCCAAGTTATTAATTCTGAATATACACTCCAAAAAATACTAACAATGCTATATCATAGATTACCGCTACCGATACCAGTCGGCGAAGAAGCCATTAATCACAGAATAACCATTGATGAAGTTTCTATGCTTACTTCTAAGAATTTAGAAAGTCTGGACCATATGCTCAAAAAAATACCAAAATCAACAGACCATTCGGCGGTGTATCTATTATCTTATTCGGCCACTTAGCACAGCTTCCTTGCCCAAACCCAACATCCGAACCATCCACAAGTCAAAAACTTTCAAGCTATTTACAAAAATAAATCTTGATACAAATTACAGACTGGCTAAAGACCTAGTTCTACAATCTATATTAAACAAGGTAGAAGACTATTACAAGGTCGGCGGTAATGAGCTTAGCCAACACAGAGCAAAAGGCTGCCTACCTAATATACTAACACTTGAAGAATTCGATGCTCTTAATAAGCAAGTTAAGCCACACCCTAAACCGAATTTCCAAACATCATAGCGAGACCATCCAATCTCAGAAAAGGTGAGTTTGTGTTTCTCCATTGTCCTGTGCTATAAATGAGCAGTTGGTTATCGGCGGGTGTGCCTGTAATTATCACATCGCTGTGTGTATTAATTGAGCCGTCTGCTGACACTTTATCATTATTGTCTTCATGCTCTGATATCCAAGTATCAACATCTTTTGTATTTAGTAAATTAACTCCTGTTATATTCTTCCTTCCCATACTAATATTGCCTGTTTCATCAACATTTATCGGAAAGGTTTTATTTACCCAGTTTATTGAGTTATATGTGAGATAACTATTAGTGGCTATCGGAGCGGTTATGACGACATCTGTGAGTGTATCAATCGAACCAATGGTTGTATTTCTCCATTTACCATCTACATTATTATATGTTAAGTATTGACCAACAACTGGTGCGGATATGTTTGTGTCTATGAGATTGTATAGACTGGTTTGGTGCGGATTACTTGTATTAGAACGGTGTTAAGTTGAGGCTTTGACTTCGTCGTTGTCCCTTACTCGTTGCTGTGTGTAGTATAAATTTTTTCCTTCTTTTATGTCTGTTGTTGATTTGGTAGATAATCTCGCATCGAATCGGCCGTCAGTATAATAAAGATTTACAGGGTCAGCATATCTTCTGGCACCCTATCTGTGTTTAAGCCGATAATATTAGTATTTGTTAAGTCTAAATTTTTATGTCCAGTGAGTCCGCCGCAATTTCAGACAAGGGTAATAGCGACTTATATTGACTACCCATTGTATATATTATCTTAATTGAAATATTATATTTAGGAAAATATACCAACCCATAGCAAACAAGTATGCAGGGTAAATCTTCGGTAGAAAATCTTAAAATTGCCAATGCGAGGCGAAAGGAAAAGGCTAAGCAGAGAAAGATTGAGAGGGCTAGGGAACTACTTGCTGAGGAAGAGGCTAAGAATGTGAAAGAAATGACCAATGACGAAAAGATGGACCACATTACTAAGAAGCAGTTGGCGAGGGATATGATTGATGGTAAAGATGGTGAGCCAATCGAGGAAAGCAGTGAAAGTGATGAAGAGGTCGAACAAGACCTGGTAGATTTGATTGCAGATAGAATATCCAAGATGAAGCTTAAGACCAAACAGAAGAAGGCGAAGAATGTGAAAAAAAAACTGCCTGAACTAGAAGAAAGCGATGATAGTGAAAGCGAGGAAAGCGAGGAAGAGAAACAGCCAAAGAAGGGTAAAGGTAAGAAATTAACCATATTAGTTAATGTTGAAACCAACAACCCGAGAAATCAAAAAAAGAAAACAATTATACATCTAAGATATTTTTAAAGTTTTAAAAGTTTGAAATCAATAATTCTTTACCTGTTTTTTTTGTCAGCACCATACAAAATATACCTAGTTTTAACTTTCCTAATTGTATAACCTTTAAATATGTTTTTTATTTTTTTGGAATAGTTATATGAAAGAATGAATTTACCTTTGATGCCTTTCACAGCATTAAACACTTCTTCTGGAGAAACGAGGTGATTGTATCCCCATCCTTTTTCTTCTCCTTCTTCGTATGGCGGGTCGAGGTAGAAAAATGTATCTGGTGTGTCATAATTTTTTATCACTGCCTTTAAAGTCTTTATTTAAGACGACAGTGTCTTTCAATCTTTCTTTCATTTTGCCTACATTTTTCTGGAAATTTTCGCCATAACTCCCTCTGTCAGCATAGTTATTTCTATCCCCTCCAAATGAGTTAAAAGATAAATATTAATTCCTGTAAAGTCGCATATTCGGTTCTTTGTATTTATTTTTTTAAGTTTTTCAAATTTTGTTTTTGAAGGTGTAAAATCATATTTTCTAATTGTGTCTGCCGATACTGTCTTCACATCTTTCCATATGTGATAAATATCTTGGTCTAAATCGTTAATCACTTTTTTGACTGATTTCTCTTTTTTCCTATATACACTCCCAGCACCGATGAATGGTTCGACATAAACTTTGTGCGGTGGTATTAGCGGGACTATTACTTTTTTAAGGAAATGTTTTCCACCAACTCTAGGAATAAAAGATATATTATATAATGGTCCAGATAAAAAATTTACCTTTGGATGTCAGAATATACATTATGGGTTATTTATATAATAATCGTGAGTATGAGTTCAATTGCTGTTATGTGTGTGGATTAACTCTGTGTTTAGCCAATACGTCTTTCAAGATCTGTTTCTGATATCTCATCTGATGTAGTAAAATGCGACCTCCTTCCTGTTCTATTTCTATATCCTTAAACTCTTTGGCTACTCCTAATCGTTTTAGGGGATAGAACTTTTCTAGTTGGCTTGCAAACGTATCATACGCACGCTCGTTAGGCGCCGAAAAGATTAGATCGTCTACATGAAATATGCCAATGATTGCATCTCTTATGGCTTTGTCTCTCTCAACGAACATACATTATTATTAGATCTGCGTCTAGCAATCGAAATCCTAACTCTTCTAACTTCGGGGCCAAGATTTCATACAAACGTCTGCTTCACGGCACCATACAGAGCTCCATCTATCCTTAATATCATGTCATCATGACCTTCCCTGTCTAAACCATCTGGGGCGTACGCGTAAACAGGATCATTCATTCTAGCATTCAAGTAAGCATTTTTGAAGTCTATAACATACAACTTGTGACCATGCCAAGCAGCTATCTTAGCTAAGAAAAATAGTGAGCGATGTGCTGCACAAGGTACAAATAACTGATCTGGATGGTAGCTAACTCCGGGTTCTAGCATATCTCCTCTCAAAGCTAATCGTGACTTGACAAACTTTCGTCCTTTATCATCAAGCTTGACTTTATGTACCCATGTCAATCTTACTATCTTCGACACTCCCTTCTCTTTTGCTTGCTTGGGACTTACCCAGGCATAGGTGTTAAAAGACTTAAGAGCCTCTATCTCTTTATCCATGCCTTCTTTCAACTCCTTCGCTGTTAGTCCTTCGTCGACTATCTCTTTTGGCACACGTAGTGTGAGGTAGAGTAAAACTTCACTACTATCCTCTCCTAGTATGCTTTCCTCAGACGACTTGGTGTCTTCTAGTTCACCGGGTGGATGGATTGGGTCTACTTTATACTTCTTGATTTCACTGTCTAACATCTTTTCAACTAGTCCGTCATCAAAAGAAATACAAAGTGACTTGGCTTGGGCTGTTTGCGAACTTTAAGTCTATCACCTTTCTCGCATGGCTTCAAAACTTTACCGGTTCGTTTAGCTTCTTGCCAACTGTCTCCATACTCTTCCTTCGCCCATATTCACCAAAAGCTACCGCTGGCACAACTACCTTGACATTTTCTAATGAGGCATATTCCTTAACTACCTTTTAAGTTGTGACTGGTTGTGTGTCCTGCTTTGCTGTCGTCCGTTCCTTTCTTTCTCGTTTCCCTCTCACTATGTTAGCTGTCGTGATTTTGTCACTTTGCTCCCATGTGAGGCCTTTGTTTGGCGCTTCTCCTTCCCTATATCTCCGGCTTGGGTGACTAGCTGAAGGGTCTTGCGCACTAAGCGATTCGATGGGTGTTACCCCGTCCTCCTGATCAAAAACTTGGCTTTCTTTAGAGTCAATGGGAAGACCGGAATCTGGACCAGTGTCGTCCTGAACTCCTTGTTTTTCCTCATGCTCTTCTGACTCCCCCTGAACTTTCTGTTCCGGTTCTGTCTCCGCTTGCTCAAGCTGTTCTGCATTGCTACTCTCCCCCTCAGATTCATCGTCCCATTGTACTCCTCTGGGTGGGTGTGCATCTTTTGAAACTATATGGGGGTTGAAACGCACGTTGCGTACGTTCGATATGACCTTGCGGCCATCCCAAACCCTGTAAAGCTCTTTGAAAACATCGTATCCCAAAAGCATTACACGTTTTCCCCTATAGTTTCTCTTGCCAACTTGTTTTCCGATATACATTACTCCCATACATCCTATTGGTTTCAGTTGCCGAATGGCCGGTTTGTAACCCAAACACTGCTCAGAGGGTGAAATCCCTTGACGTGGTCCGGTTGTAGCTGGCAATATGTTGTGTAGAGTGGTAGCGGTGTGTTCCATTTCTGCTCAAAACTTAAGTGGAAGGTTAGCTTCATATCGCATAGCCCTAGCTGGCCCTGCTGTTGTGTCGTTAACTTTTTCAGCTATCGGATTTCCATCTTTGTCTCCTGGTGCTGAAACTTTCAAAATAAATTGTAATGGCTTCCACCATTCGACTACTTCCGCAGGGGCAACGAATTCGTTGTTACACGTGACAAGTTTGACCTTCCTACCGGTCTGTCGTTCAAACCACGCTACTGCCTGCTTAAGACACTCTACAAACTCGTTCTTGTGTCTAAAGTAAAATTCTAAGATATAACCTGAATAATCGTCTGTTACACAAAACTTTTAGTACTTGCCATCGATGGACATTACTGCCCATGGTCCGGCTGTATCTACGTGCAAAATCTCACTCGCATAACTAGCTCTCCTAATCCTATTCTTCTTAAATCTGGGCAATTCTTTAGCCCTACCCATCATACAAGCTTCACAATATCTAACTAAATCTTCATTCCCGACAACTTTGCGGCCCAGTGCCTTGCCTAATGCATAGGTCTTCTTTATAGCCTTATGCCCGCTGCACTGATGCATGACGTAGATGTCTACGGGCTTCTTATTTGTACTCTTCTCTGGATACATAGCATATAACACACATCCTTTACCCTCTCTATTCTCACAAACTTTAGCTACTTCTTTCTTATTTTCTCTCTCCTTGGGGGTTCCCTCCCCACTTACCCCGCCTTTGATTTCTTTACCTTAATCTTGGGCTCAAATCGCTTGTTAATGTCAAGAGGTTCGTCATATTCCGTGTCCCACTGGTATAACATTCCCGGCGTCATTCTCCCTCTGACTATCACGTCACTCTCTTTCACTCTTATGGGGTGCTTTAGAATAAGCAACTGTTCGTTCTGGTGAATAACAGATCTGGGTAAAAGTGATCCATGCTGCCGGTTGAAACTATGTTCACAGGCACCCTTGGGTCGTACAACATTTCTTTCTTTACCATCACGGGTTTTCCTGTCCCATCTACACGGGTCAATCTCGCTTCTCCCTTCTGGTTCACTACGCTTTCTCCGTTTCCAGTGATCAGACTGACTGGGGCAATATCTGAAAGGTTGCTTAATATAGCCGTCGTGCAAGCTATGTCTCGTGCACTATCATCCTCTCTTTCTTGCTTTTTCCCTTACCTTCTGCTACCATCAGGTTATGCTCGATATCTTCCATGTTCTCCTTTTCTTTCTCTTTCTCCTTCTTGTTCGCCTCTCTTTCCTTTCTTTCCTTCTCTTCGTTTTTAGCTCTCTCTTCGTTGTATCGTTCCTCAAGCATCCAATCGTATTCTTCCCTCGCCTCTTTGTAATCTCTGTACGAAATTGGAAGTGATCTCTCTGTTCTCACCTGTTCAGAATCCATCGAGTCCTCTGTGTTTCCGGGGTCTTCATCTTCTTCTTTTGACGCTCCGTCTATTTCCCTTCTCTTTGCATCAAATGCTGCCTTCTTTCTAGCTGTTGTCTTTGGTGTGAAGAATAGGTATGCGTCGTCTGAATGTAGTTTACATAAATATGCATTCAAAGATCCCTCTGCCACTAACTCGTTGTGAATCTGGGCTAAGTGAGGCATAGATTCCACTAACTGCTCTGCAAAAGCATTTTTGTGGTTGCATGCTAGGTCTAGAATACCATGATCCATTACGGATAGCATTTCTGTGTAGAACTCACTGTACTTGCCGTTCGGTTCGTAACATAACCCATCTTTCACAGTTAGGTCTTTCAGTCCATTCGACATCACAAACAACAAACTCTGTAATTCTGTCTTTTGGGGTCTCGGGTGTCCTTCACTGTGTCTCATCTGACAATCCCAAATCGCTCTCTCTTTCTTCAATGACTCTTCTGATGCAGCTTTCAAACGTGCTTCTCTCACTGACTCTCTTGCTATGGGTGTAGTACCCGCAGCATGCGACAAAAACACGTCGTTTATCGTCCAAAACACGTCTGTCAGGAGGTTGTCTGTCTCAGCTACCCTCGCTCCACTCTCTCTTTTCACCTTCACTACATCACCTGTCTCCTCATCCATGATGCACGTATGCAGTGACTCAGCTAGCTTCTTTATGTCCTCAAAGCTAATCACTTTCCCACTGTGTCCCCTCTTTTTACTGCTCCCCTCCGTAGTTGTGCTTTGTTGACGCGTGGAGTTGTGCAAGTTGTGCTGTGAAGTCGTCGGAGATATACCGCAACCGAGAATTTCCGTTACTGGATTTGTCCTTTGTGGCAAATTCACGTAAACCTATTGTCTGCCGGCCCTCCTTGCCAATTGCCAATATAATACCATATTTCTTTACTAGTACAGGAAGGATGTGCAACTTACAGTTGCACAATCTACAATTCATCCTTTCTAGACCTTCTTGATTGATCTAAAATAGAGTTGGTCTCCGTCGGGACCTATGTAGCCAACCAATTATAGAATTGATAGCAATAGATGGAACGGATAGGGATCGTAGTTCTTGTGCTCAAGCAGCATTGTTTGTACTCAGTATTAAAAGGTAACCAAACTGCAAAAGTGAACTGAGAACACTTGGAATATAATAACGGAATAGTAATACTGGGACGCCTGTATTGACTAGTTATTGCTTAAAGAGTGTGGTCAATTGCTTCACGGCATGGTCCACCCTCTGCGCAAAACACCTTTTAAAGTTTCCGTATCGTAGTTTCGAATTTACTTAGTAAGAGAACAGAAAAGCTTTATTGGCCTAACCTTCCAAACTCGTCGGAATAGTGTGGAGGGAAAGGGGCTAAGCTCAAATACTAAGTTTCAGGACTCAAGTTTACAAAACACTAAAAGTTGACGGCTCTGATGTCCACTCGGAACACAGACAGCCGCACCTAAAAACTTGAGTACTGAAACCGAACATTACAAATACCTCCAACATTTGAGCCTAGAGATTTGCCCCTTCCCCAATAGCTTTCTGTTCAGCAACAAGCTCGGCCATCCTTGCGTAAAGACGAAAGCAAGACGAAGACCACCGACCCGCACGCATGATCGATGAATCGGAAGCACCGAGCGAGAAGAGACGAGCTGCACCACCACGACGAAGCGAGATCCCGTTGAACCGACCACCAGTCGCGACTCCAGCTTTCTGCAGAAGCTCCCGAGCTGTGCTGACAAACCTGGCGCGATCGAGCGGGGAATTGTCAGAAAGACGGAAGTAAGGATAGTTCCCCGCCAAAGGGAGCTTGAAAGCATCGCGACTTGACTCGAAGATCTTCTTCCACGCGTGGGGACAGACGAGCGGGTTCTCTTGTTTCGCAAGGCCAACATCACAACCGCGGCGAAATGGGTCTTGCTTTGCGCCATCCAGGGTAACCATTATGAGACTCATGTCGTCAACAAGGCGCATTTGAACAAAGGAGTTGACAAGGAACCGGCACGTTGCGAGCGATCCAGAAGCTACTAACTCGCCTACACGAAAGAGTCCAAAGAAGCCCCAGACTGCCGCAGTGACGACCGTGGCCCAGAGATGACGAGTGGACTTGGGGATGCTGCGATCCTTGACTGCCCCTAGAGTATGGCTCGCCATAGCTTCTAACATTGGCAGCTCTAAGGTGAGACGGTTGTCGAGCTTGGTGCGCTTACTGCGATTGATGCCTCGCCACGCCATCTCCACGAAGTGGTTGTCGGTGGGGTTATCTAGGCTCAACCGGAGGCCGAACTCTCGGATTGCATACATATAAACCTTACAGGTGGATACCGACATGAACCGGCTCAACCAAACAAGAAAGAGAACGAGGAGTACAGGGTCGGGTTGCCACCAGACAGGACACCAGTGCTCCGTTGAGTAAGCGGAGCAGAAAGAACGCAACTTGCGGATGGCTGAGCTGCAGGCGGCACTGGTGCTATAAGAGACAGAGCACGCCATGACTTCCATTGCAGAGGTGACGAGCCAAGGTACTTCCGTTACTGCTGAAGAGGTCGCAAAGAAGGCCCGGACGGGTTCGACTTGCGCCAGGTCTCGGTCGCTTGGGCCATCTGAGCACGGGCCAACAAATCGACAATGTGAATGCGTTTACGCGGCTCTTGAGAGGCAGTGAGAGAAACGCCAAGAAGAGAAAGCTTGGAAGTCCAAGAGTCAATTAGACTCTGAATGTTTGCCCGAGGCAAGTAGCACGAGTTCAGACAGTGAGCAGCCGGGGCACAGTCCGTGAATATGAAATTTTCTAACCCAGTGCGACCGCAAACTCAAAAGCTGCAACGTAAGCACTGAATAACTCACGTATCGGAGACGAGTCGACTAGAGACTCAGAGCGCAGAAGGGCTAACTCTTCAACGGACCAACAGCGAGAAGAGAAAAGACCTTTGGAACGAAAGGGGGCCATGGCAATGGCACCCCTCCCCCACTGCGAACCCTCCACCTCGCAAAAGTTCGCATCGGACCAAAGAGTGCACTTGGCGGGGTCGTCGACCCATATCATCGAGTCCTTGTCATAAAGTCCCGTCTTAAGGAAGTGCGACAGCGGAAGACGGAAGCTGGAGTCAAGGAGAAGGCTGCGTGCCCACCTCGCAGCGTGGCAAGCTCTAGAACTAAACCGGCCACCTTTGCTACGCGATGTCGACATGGTGTTGAAAGCTATACGCAAATTTCCAACCGCTGGTCGAAGAAAAAGAGCATGTGGGAGACAAAGCACAAAAGCCACAGGAGCCGCTCGAAAGACTTGACAGAGTAGAAGCCGCCACCAGCGATGGTGTCCAAGGCGTCCAGAACGATCTTGCGCTTGTCAGAGGGCAGCTCTACGGACCAAAAGCCCTTGCGAGTGTCCTTGTGCCAACCGAGGGCGCGAAAGGACTGGCCAATAAATTCCTCGTGCCACGGAATCCCCAGAAACTTAGAGATGCTATCGAATTTCAACCTGAGCGCCCTGGCTTCCTTCCAGGAAGCGCAGACGACGTCACTGTTGTCGACATAAAGCTTCATTGGGATAGACTTGTAGAGAAAGATGGACTCGAGGGCTCTAGCAAAACGATTCCAGCCGTCGGCGGCATAGACGCTCCCAAACCCGGGCACAAGAAGAACGAAGTACACAAGGTCGCCGGTGACGGGGTCTCTGCACGAAGAAACCTGTTGCCATAAGAGCGAAGGCAGCAACGGGGTCTGGTTGTAAGCAGACTTGACATCTGCCCCAAAGACGACACAACCGGGACCGGCTTGGATGATCCTAGCCATCTGCATGTCGTGCGTATAATACTCTACCCCATCATCCGTTCTCGGGCAAAGCTGATTGAAGGAGAGAAAACGGGGAAAGGAAAGGTCATTGATTAACCTCCTTTCTCCATTCTCAGGATGCCATTTATCTTTCGGGATGGCATGCTCACGCGTGACTATGGCTTGATGACAGAAAGCGTTGTTTGGAAAGGAGGCCTCGTGAACGGGCCCGCCATGAAGCCTTTCTCAACTGCTTTCATGTTGGCGTCATAGATCTGACTGTTGTCTTCCTCTGAGAGGGCACGAGCAAAAGAATAATCGCGTAAGAATTCTCCTGTGCCTCTATAGTGGGTGTCAGTGCCCGTAAGGAATCCCCCAAGCCAAACGACCTCTGCTTCCGGCAAGCAAAGCTTAGCAAGGCCCACGATATTGTCTACTTTGAAGACAGATTCATATGGTTTAATCACACCATTCCAAACCGGCGAACCCTCACGTTTGCCCGGCTGAAACCTCTTGTCACCCTCATTGCAACCAAAGAAATGGATATTCCTACCTCTCCCCCTCTGAAACCTAAAGTCTACCAGAGCTATACCCCCGACCTGCAAGCCGCGAGAAGAGTCACGAACGAACCAAACATGCGTGGTGTGAGGTTCGAAACACAAAAGTTCCACCTTGCCGTGAAGCCCTATCAACGCAACTACTCTGGCCTGCCGTAGCCTAGGTATAAGGGAGGAAAGAGAAATAGAGGGAGAGGCAGGAAGGATGAAAGACCAGAAGGGAAAGTCATGCCACCAGGTGTTTCCACTCTCCAACTCTGACAACAGAGAAGGGAGGGAATCAACGGACACGATCCCAGCTGTCAACAGATCAGTAGGCACAGAGGGGGAGACTGAAATCCCAACACTGCACGACAAAGAAGAGACCTTGGACGGGGGAAGAGAGCGGAACCAAAGCGCCCATCTCTTCCTCAGCCTCAGTCTTAGCAATTTCCCAATCCACCTGGGAAAGGGACGAAAAAGGAAGCAGAAGTGAAAGGGAGAAGCAGAGAGGCTTGAAGGGACCACATTGCCTTGCAAGCAACTCTGTTCATTACACAGCACCAGAGGCTGCTGAGCAGAAGAAGAACTGGAACCCACCAAGGGGAAACTACTAGAAGGAGCAACACAAGCGGAGGAAGACAGAGAAGATGAAGGTTGGATGTGTTGCTGTAGCTGTTGTTGAAACTGTAGACGTTGATGAGGTTGTTGAGGTTGAAGTTGTTGTAGTTGTAGTTGATGTTGATGTTGATGTTGTTGTTGTTGTTGATGTTGTTGTTGTTGTTGTTGTTGTTGATGTTGTTGTTGTTGCTGTAGTTGTTGTTGTTGTTGTTGTTGATGTTGTTGATGATGATGTTGTTGTTGTTGTTGTCGTTGTTGTTGCTGTTGTTGTTGTTGATGTTGTTGTTGTTGTTGTTGTTGTTGTTGATGTTGTTGATGTTGTTGTTGTTGTTGTAGTTGTAGTTGTCGTTGTTGTTGTTGTTTTTGTAGTTGCTGTTGTTGTTGTTGTTGTTGTTGTTGTTGTTGTTGTTGTTGTTGTTGACGTTGCTGTTGTTGTTGGAGTTGCCACTGCTGACTGGTTGCAAAGCTGATAGAAGGACAGGAAGCGAGAGACAAAAACGAACAAGGAGAGATAGAAGAAGAAGTAGGAGAAGAGACAGGACAAGTACCCAACAAAGGGGAGATACTTGCCCATCTAAGGAGGAGGTGCGAAGCACTGAAGCCTCTTTGGAAATGATAGAAGAAGTTGAAACGAAAGGGGCTGTAGAGGTAGATGAGCTATGCCCTACAGCTTGAACATGAACGGAAGAAAGAGCTGAGTCACTTCTTGAGAT